>CAWUFW010029598.1:0-18742 GCA_963921515.1 Calotriton arnoldi
TAGGGGACCTTTCCCCGCCTGCCATATGAGCTCTTTTAACCTGTAGCTTTCAGGGAGTCCACTCTTTAGTTCTTTTTCAGCAAAATAATCCACATGGCTCAATCAATCAATAAATCAGGGGTTTGTTAAAGCACGACTACTCACCCGTAAGGGTCTCAAGGCGCTAGGGGCGGGGTGGGTGCAGGTTCCATTCCATCAAGGAGTGGGTCTGTCGAAGAGCTAGGTTTTGAGGTTTCTTGCGAAGATGGGAGCGATGTTGTCTGTCTGAGCGGAAGGGCGTTCCATGCTTTGGCCGCGAGGAAGGAGAAGGAGGCCTCCCGATCTGGTCTTTCTGGTGCGGGGGACCACGGTGTAGGAGAGCTGGGCTGATCGTGGGGTCCTTTGGGGTGCGTGGAATTTGAGTCAGCTGTTCAGGTATGCTGGTCCGGTGCCGTGGAGGGCCTTGTGTGCGTGGGTGAGCACCTTGAAGGTGATTCTCGCCTCGACGGGGAGCCAGTGGAGTGTGCGCAGGTGCTGGGAGATGTGGCAGTGTTTTGGCAGGTTGAGGACCAGTCTTGCGGCGGCGTTCTGGATGTTCTGTAGCTAGCGGGTGAGGTTTTTGTTTATTCCGGCGTAGATTGCGATGCCGTAGTCGAGTCTGCTGGTGACCAGGGCGTGAGTGACGGTCTTTCGGTGTTCGAGGGGGATCCATTTGAAGGTCTTACGAAGGAGGTGGAGGGTGTGGAAGCAGGAAGACGAGACAGAGTTGATCTGGCGGTCCATTTTGAGCTCGGAGTCCAGGATGATTCCCAGGTTGCGTGCGTGGTCCCTGGGGTTGGTGGGTTTCCGAGGCGGGGGGCCACCAGGTGTCGCTCTAGTCGTCGGGGTTTGGACCCATGATGAGTACTTCTGTTCTGTTGGTGTTTAGTTGTAGGCAGCTGTTTTCATCCATTTGGCGACGGCTTCCTTGCCTTCTCAAAAGTTGTGTCTGGCGGTGTTGGGCTCATTGGATAGGAGAGGATGAGCTGGGTGTCGTCTGCGTATGACACGATGTTGAGTCCGTAGGTTCTGACGATTGGGGCGAGTGGAGCCGCGTAGACGCTGAAGAGCGGCCGGGCTGAGGGAGGAGCCCTGGGGGACTCCGCAGGTGGTAGGTGTGGGGTCCGAGAGGAAAGGTGGGAGTCTGACCCGCTGCTGTCCTGCACGGAGAGGAAGGAGCGGATCCAGTCGAGGGCCTTGGTCCTGGATTCCTGCAAGGCCGTGGAGTCTGCGTGCCAGGGTGCGGTGGGGAGATCTGCGTCAACGCCTCGCTGATAGGCCGAGGAGGATGAGGGCTACTGTTTCTCCTTTGTCCAGTAGGGTGCGGATGTCGTCTGTTGCGGCGAGGAGGGCGGTTTCCGTACTGTGGTTTTTTCTGCAGCCGGATTGGGGAGGAGTCGAGGATGTTGTGTTCTTCAATGAATGTGGCGAAGTTGGCTGTTGATGGCTTTCTTCGATGACTTTCGCTGGGAACGGGAGCAGGGAGATGGGTCTGGTAGTTTTTGAGGTCGGTGGGGGTCCGCTGAGGGTTTCTTTTAGGAGGGGTTGACCCCGGCGTGTTTCCAGTCGTCGGGAACGAGGCGGTCGCCAGGGAGCGGTTGATGGTGTGGCGGAGCATGGGTGCGAAGTGAGCGTCGGCGGCTCCGTTGAAGATGTGGTGGGGGCAGGGGTCCGTGGGGCCCCTGAGTGGGATTGAATCTCTCATTGTCTTCAGTGTGTCTTCGGTGGTGAGGGCTGTCCAGTCGTCAATCGCTGGTTTCCGGGTGTCGGGGGTGGTTGGTGAGGGTTCAGTGTGTTGGTTGTCTTCTGCCGGTAGTTGTCGTAGATGCTCTTTGATTTTGTGGGTGGAAAAAGGTGCTGAGTTTGTCGCAGAGGTCTTGTGAGGGAGGGATGTCGGTAGACTCGCTAGTGGGTTGGGCGAGCTCCTTGATGATGCTGAAGAGTTCCTTGCTGTTGTGCGCGTGGGTGTAGATTCTGTCTTCAATCGCTTTTTCCTCAAGCTTCTCTGATGAGCTGATGGTGGGCGTTGGTGGCGGCTCTGAAGTTGTCGTGGGGCTTCTGCAGGATTTGGTGTTCCTCCAGGCCTTTTTCGAGGCGGCGGCATGTGCTTTCTGGACTTCGAAGTTCGTGCAAACCATCTGGCTTTCTTGGCGCGGGTATTGTTGTTTCTTTCTTGAGGGGGCTATGGTGGCTGGTGCTGTCCGAGATCCATCTACGCAGGGTTCGGGGCTGCGGCGTTGGGGTCAGGCTGCTTTCCGCGGAGTGGTTGGGGTGGAGTTGGCTGAGTGAGGGAGGGTGAGGCTGGTCGTCGGTGATTTTGGTCCAGTTTCTTCGCGTGGAAGCAGGTGCTGGTGTCTGTGGATGGGTGGGTGTTCTGAAGGTGAAGTGGACGCAACGATGGTCGGTCCATGGGAGTTCGGTGGTGGGAGATTTTATGCTATGTGTATTTGTAAAGAACACTATCTCCCGAGAGGGTATCCTGGGGCTGAGCCGGAGTGTGTTCCTAGCTCTGCCGAGGGTAGGTTGATTAATTGAAAAGCAAGGTCTTCAGCTTGTTGTATAATTCAAGAAGAGAGAAGATATATCCTAGAGAACATTCTCTTAAGAGAGGTCTCTCTCAAGAAGTAGAATATGCGAAAAAGGGAACACCTCCAATGGACTTGCTACTCCTAGTACGTTAGTTATGATAAATCATAAGTAGGGGAATTGTGAAGTCAAGGTGCTCCTTTTTGTTGTACCCTACCTCGAGAAGAAAACTGCTTTATTGATGATGACTAGATACAGTGGGGTCCTAATATCTGGTGTATTTTCACACCTCACAAACCTTCAGACTCATTTTGTTTTGTATACTACATCTTAAGACCATGGTGACGTCAAAGCTTTTTAACATGTGCAATTTTGGTGACCACGCAATTTTTTTGTATTAATGATTTATATTATGAATGTAGCTGTAACCAATGTGTCAATGAAGTTGCACTTAAAACAATTTGGTTCTGATGTTTAGAAGGATGATTATTAGTGCAGTGTATGCCATTTTAATGGGAGACACCATTTTATGAAAATGGATGCTGATTTTTGGCTTATACTTGCTCCTACTCATCCCCCTCTCAATCAATGTTCAGGTGCAAGTCTTTTCTCCCACAGAGCATTTTGACGGAGTTGGTAACTTTCCTTAGAGAGTGTGTGTGAGAAGTTGGCCTGGCATATGCTGTCCACTAATTATAGTGGGCACCTTGCACCAGTCCAAACAACCCCTTATTGGAGATAGGTTAAAGACAACCTTTATTGAAAGCTATCCTAGTGGTAGCTATGGAGAGCAGCCTTCAGGCTAAGTCTTGAAGGAATGTAAAGCAGCTTGTTTTACCAGTCTATAATCTCTTGAGTGACCAAATGAAAGAGCACCACACCAGGTATATATTCAAAATATATGTATTTATTGCTAAACACACCCCTCTAGTCTCTTTATGAGGCTAGAGTTCGAAGTACATAAGTTATAAGTTATCAAATCACAGTAATAGCACAAATACACGTTTGGGCCCTAGGGGCGTACCAAACCATATACCAATAAAGTGGTATGCGAACCACGACTGAACTAGACACTAGGCCTAGAGCCTCTAGAAGTGCTTGGACCACAAAGGAACCACCCAAGGTAGTGACACAGGGGACCTACGGGAGACGCGTGCAGTGTAAATACACAACCGCGATACGCCGTTGACTTCTATGGAGAAAGTCGGGATCGGGAAATTATAGAAAAGGGACACTTAAAAGAGAGGACTAGGACAAAACCCTTTGAGATCTAGGACTTTGAAGAGTCTTCTACCCACGGGAGCACCGGAGTACTCGTGTTACCTCACCCAGGGAAGCCGGGTGCATAGGTGCCTTTCGGGGTCGGGTTTCGTGCGTCGATTCGAATGGCGATCTGCTGCAAAGTGCTGCTGGCGGCCAAGAGAAAAGTGTCCGGGTGGATCCAAGAGTGGATCGGAGTTCTGAAGAACCTGAAAGCAGAGGGGACAGAGTCTGGGTCACTAGCCAGTGACCAGGAAGGCGATGGACAGATGCCCACCGATGTCGAGTGCTTCAGGTGCGTTGACGGTCGTCTTGACTCTTCAGCCACGAGGTCCAGGAGGCGTTGTCGGCGACCAGGAGCAGGATTCCGGCTGGTACACGATGTCTGTCGAGTGCTGAGGTGTCGGCGACCGGATTGGACCCAACAAGCCTTGGCAACGGCAAGTCTCGAGTGAAGATGTAGATCGCCGATGGTGCAGACCAGCAAGGTCTGTGGAACTCACCCAGCGAGGGTAAGTGAGGGCAGGCCTGGAGCAACCAGGATGCCAAGTAAGAAAAGGATTGGCCTTCGTTAAGGGCTACTAGCCAACGGGCTAGCGACCGCGAAGGAGCCTCGTGATGCCGCACGTGGAGCTGGCTTACAGGACACTCGTGGAGTGGGGGCCAGTGATCTTCGGTGCAGGTGGTGCTGGAGGCTAGGGCTACTCGGAGCCCAAAGCACGACTTCTTGGGAGACCCAGAAGATGGTGCACTTGCAAATGTGCTCGGTGTCCAGGGGTCACGGTCTCAAGTCACCCACGATAGCCACGGGCCTCAGCTTTGCTGGGGACTCAGGGTAGCCTCGGGAAGTCTGAGAATCCACCTCTGGTGATGCGATGACTTCGGCGTCCGACAGGGCTTCAGAAATGCGAACCGGACAGATGCTTCTTTGGTGCCTGCCAAGCAGGGGAGTCACTCCTTGACCCCAAGGGAGATTCTTCAGTCCTCTAATCTTGTCGTAGAGCGTCGAAGGTCCAGGATTCAGTTTCAGAGTTTCAGTCCAGGTATAATCTAAAGTCCTAAGGACTGGGTTCCTACCTTTTATACCAAAGATAGGGTTGGACTACTCTGTGGCCCCACCTATGGGTGGGTCAGGGCAGAGGGGTGGCTACACTCCCTTTCCCTTTGTCCAGTTCGCGCCAAAGCAGGGGCTGCAAGCCCTGATCCGGCTTTGAACTGGGGTATGCTACAGGGACACCAAATGTGCCCCCAGTGCAGGACTTCAAAGCACACAGATGGTGCTCCCGCCCAGCCCCAATACACATTATCCTGTCTGGGGAGGTGGTCACACCTCCCTGGGACAGGAAACCTATTGTCCAGGCCTCCCCTGCCGGAGTTTCGTCCAGCAGCAGGAGGCCAGACTCGTGTCTGTGGCAGCAGCATCCATTTTGTGATGCCAGGGCTTTGGAGAGAAGTTACCGGGTTAGTCAGAGTTAACATGTCTTTCCCTCTAGAAGGGTGGAATGCTACCCCGCCGCCAGAATTAGGCGGGGGTAGTATTCAAGATGTTTGACACCAAACACGACATGTTTAGGTGCAGCCATTCCAAAGTTAGCATTTTACCATGAGGATATAGTAACTCCAGTACGTCTCATGATCAAACTGCACTATAGATACCGCAGTCAGAGGGGCCTGCCAGAAGGCTCTCACCATAGAGCCCTGCGTCATGCTGGGAGCAGGCCCGTCTCACGATAGGACTCATGGATCTCTGCTCTGTGTAGGATTGATACATGGCCTGCCATTCCAGCAAGGTGGCCCACGGTTGCCCAGGCTGCAGTCCGACCTGTATCTTGGTGACTATAGGTGGCCTATGATCGCAGTCGAAGAGCTCATGCCTTCCTTGCAGGGCCTGTAATAACATATCCTGAGGTGGACTTCAGGTGGTCCTCCCAGTGTGGAAGCTAAAGACAGCAATACCATCTAGATAAGCTGCACTACTGAGGCTATCCAGTCCCAGTGAGAACTGTATTACACCAACACTCATGGAAAGTGGCAGGTGCAATTCATATCAGACCGAAGGCGCATTACCACAAATTGATAGATGCTCCACTAGGGGTTGTGAATGCTGCTTTGGGCTTTGCAGTATCAGCTAGTCTGAATCTGCCCAGTAGCCAGACTGTTAGGTCAAATGTGCTGAGATACTTGGCAGAGGCCAAAGTATCTATGAGCTCATCTGCCCTGGGTATTGGATGGGCATCAGTCCTGGTGACTGCATTGAGACCCCTGTAGTCCACACAAAACCTCCATCTCTCTTTTCCACCACTGGTGTGAGGTTTTGGTACTAGGACCACTGGACTAGCCCAAGGGCTATCTGAGGGTTCAATAACTCCCAATTCAACATCTTCTGGACTTCAGTCCTGATACAGTCCCTGACATGGTCAGGTTGCCTATAAATCTTGTTTTTAATAGAGCAGACTGTCCCCAGTGTCCACTTCATGAGTGCACCAGGTGGTCTGACTGGGTGTCAGTGAAAACATATGTCTAAGCTGATTGAGGACTTGCCTGCAATCCAGTTTGTTGCTGGGTAGTGAGGCTGCCTGCCAAGGCTGCACCATCAACTGACCCATCGTCAGGGTTCTGTGAGAGCAGGTCAGGGAGTGGGTCACTCTCTTCCTCCTGCCCTTCATCAGTAGCCATGAGCAAGCCCATGTCTGCCCTGTCCACATATGGGTTTAACCTGTTGACATGGAGAACCCTGTGGGGACTCCTGGGTGTTCCTAGGTCTACTAAATAAGTGACCTCACCCTTCTGCTCAACAATAGTGTGAGGTCCACTCCATTTCGTCTTGGAGAGCTGCTGGGGCCACTGGCTCCAACACCCACACCTTCTGTCCTGGCTGGTAAACAGTCAGAACAGCCTTTTGGTCATGCCAGGCCTTTTGAAGTTCCTGGCTAGCCTCAAGGTTTTTGGTTGCCTTTTTTCATGTACTCAGCCATCCTGGAGCGGAGACCAAGTACATAGTCCACTATATCTTTGCTTTGGGGGCTTGGAGGTAACTCCCATCCTTCCTTCACCAAGCACAGTGGACCCCTCACAGGGTGGCCAAACAGAAGTTCAAAAGGGCTGTAACCAACCCCCTTCTGAGGCACCTCCCTATATGCGAATAAAGGCAGGGCAAGAGTATGTCCCATCTACGCCTAAGCTTTTCTGGGAGCCCTTTAATCATGCCCTTCAAGGTTTTGTTGAATCTCTCAACTAAACCATTGCATTGTGGGTGATAGGGTGTGGTGAACTTATAAGTCACTCCACACTCCTTCCACATTGCTTTTAAGTACCCAGACATGAAGTTAGCACCCTGTCTGATACTACCTCCTTAGGAAAGCCCACTCTTGAGAAGATTCCCAGGAGGGCCCTTGCCACCACAGGTGCTGTAGTGGTCCTGAGGGGAATAGCTTCTGGGTACCTGGTGGCATGATCCACTACCACCAGGATAAACCTGTGCCCAGAGGCTGTTTGGGGATCCATGGGACCAACAATGTCAATCCCTACCCTTTCCAAAGGGCACCCCCACCACAGGTAGTGGTATCAGGGGGCCTTTGTAGTGCCACCTGCCTTGCCACTGGCTTGGCAGGTTACACAGGAGCGACAAAACTCCTTGCTGTCTTCAGACATGTGGGGCCAGTGAAAGTGAGGGACAATTCTGTCCCAAGTCTTGTTCTGGCCCAGGTGACCTGCTAAGGGAATATCATGGGCTAGGGTCAATAGGAAGCCCTGAACTTCAAAGGTATTACCAACCTCCTGGTAGCACCAGGCTTGGGGTCTCTACTCTCTGAGTACAGGAGTCCATCATCCCAATACACTGTATGGGGACCACTAGCTTTCCCAGCAGCCTCAGCAGCAGCTTGCTGTCTGAGGGTTCAAGGGAGGGGCAGTCTCTGCTGCTCCTGGCTCAGATCTGCCTAGAAAGGTCCCCCTGTCCCCAAAGAACTCAACCTGGTCAGGTTCAAGTTCCTCTGGGACAGTTCCTTCTTCAGGGCTGAGATCATCCCCCTCAAGGACTGATCTTCCTCCTGAGCCAAGGGGAAGGCACTGCCTTAACCCTACTACTCCTCCTCTTGGGCGCTTGGTCCATTCTTCCAGAGTCAAGGCCTGTTCAGTGCTAGACATTTTGGCTTGTGACCTGGTCACAGCAAACACATCTGCAGGGATCCCAGCATTTCTGCATGGGTCCTGTGAGTGTAGGAGAGTAGGATCTGCTTCACAGGGGTACCCCCACTTTTTGCTGATACTTCACTGGTTTTCGACATTAGTCTGGCTGGGGCCCTGCTATTCAGAACCCCAGCCTAGCTGTTTCCTCTTTAAAAGGGTCTCCATGTGCCTTAGGCACATCTCTGATTGGGATCTGGAGTGCCCTTGTAAGTCCCTAGTATATGGTATACTATGTACCAAGGGCATAGGTACCTCAGAGGCCTGCCAGGGGCTGCAGCATATATTATGCCACCCCTGGTAGGCCATCCAAACTGACACCACAGGTCTGCTACTGCAGCCTGGGTAAGGTGGTGCATGCACCCCTTGCTGTGGTATAGGTTACCTATATCACTAAATGCATACACACATATAAACCTATAAGTCACTCCTAAGGCAGGCCTTATCAATCCTAAAGGCAGAGTGCATGGTTCCTATGTGAGAGGGTGCCCCTGCATGAGCAGGGCCCCTCTGCAGCGTTCGGAGACCATCTCTGATGCTGTTTGTAGTGCAGCCTGACCATATACTCTTAAACGCATTATATCCTCGCGGTAAAATGCTAACTATGGAATGGCTGCACCGAAACATGTCGTGTTTGGTGTCAAACATCTTGGAATACTACCCCCCCGCCAATTCTGGCGGCGGGGGTAGCATTCCACCCTTCTAGAGGGAAAGGCATGTTAACTCTGACGAGTCCGGTAACTTCTTTCCAGAGCCCTGGCATCACAAAATGGATGCTGCTGCCACAGACACGAGTCTGGCCTCCTGCTGCTGGACGAAACTCCGGCAGGGGAGGCCTGGACAATAGGTTTCCTGTCCCAGGGAGGTGTGACCACCTCCCCAGACAGGACAATGTGTATTGGGGCTGGGCGGGAGCACTTTCGGGTGCTTTGAAGTCCTGCACTGGGGGCACATTTGGTGTCCCTGTGCATACCCCAGTTCAAACCGGATCAGGGGCTTGCAGCCCCTGCTTTGGCTGCGAACTGGACAAGGGAAAGGGTGTAGCCACCCCTCTGCCCTGACCCACCCATAGGTGGGGCCACAGAGTAGTCCATCCCTATTTTTAGAATAAAGGTAGGAACCCAGTCCTTAGGACTTTAGATTATACCTGGACGAAACTCTGACACGGAATCCTGGACCTTCGACGCTCTACGACACGATTAGAGGACTGAAGAATCTCCCTTGGGGTCAAGGAGTGACTCCCCTGCTTGGCAGGCACCAAAGAAGCATCTGTCCGGTTCGCATCACTGAAGCTCCCGTCGGACGCCGAAGTCATCGCATCACCAGAGGTGGATTCTCAGACTTCCCCGAGGCTACCCTGAGTCCCCAGCAAAGCTGAGGCCCGTGGCTATCGTGGGTGACTTGAGACCGTGACCCCTGGACACCGAGCACACTTGCAAGTGCACCATCTTCTGGGTCTCCCAAGAAGTCGTGCTTTGGGCTCCGAGTAGCCCTAGCCTCCAGCACCACCTGCACCGAAGATCACTGGCCCCCACTCCACGAGTGTCCTGTAAGCCAGCTCCACGTGCGGCGTCACGAGGCTCCTTCGCGGTCGCTAGCCCGTTGGCTAGTAGCCCTTACCGAAGGCCAATCTTTTCTTTACTTGGCAGTCTGGTTGCTCCAGGCCTGCCCTCACTTACCCTTGCTGGGTGAGTTCCCCAGACCTTGCTGGTCTGCATCATCGACGATCTACATCTTACTCGAGACTTGCCGTTGCCAAGGCCTGTTGGGTCCAATCTGGTCGCCGACACCTCTGCACTCGACAGACATCGAGCAACAGCCCGAATCCTGCTCCTGGTCGCCGACAACGCCTCCCGGACCTCGTGGCTGAAGAGTCAAGACGACCGTCAACGAACTTGAAGCACTCGACATCGGTGGGCATCTGTCCATCGCCCTCCTGGTCACTGGCTAGTGACCCAGACTCTGTCCCCTCTGCTTTCAGGTTCTTCAGAACTCCGATCCACTCTTGGATCCACCCGGACACTTTTCTCCTGGTCGCCAGCAGCACTTTGCAGCAGATCGCCATAAGAACCGACGACGAAACCCGACCCCGAAAGGCACCTATGCACCCGGCTTCCCTGGGTGAGGTAACACGAGTACTCCGGTGCTCCCGTGGGTAGAGACTCTTCAAAGTCCTAGATCTCAAAGGGTTTTGTCCTAGTCCTCTTTTAAGTGTCCCTTTCCTCTATTTTCCCGATCCCGACTTTCTCCATAGAAGTTAACGGCGTATCGCGGTTGTGTATTTACACTGCACGCGTCTCCCGTGGGTCCCCTGTGTCACTACCTTGGGTGGTTCCTTGTGGTCCAAGCACTTCTAGAGGCTCTAGGCCTAGTGTCTAGTTCAGTCGTGGTTCGCATACCACTTTATTGGTATATGGTTTGAGTACGCCCCTAGGGCCCAAACGTGTATTTGTGCTATTACTGTGATTTAAGATCTTATAACCTATGTACTTCGAACTCTAGCCTCATAAAGAGACTAGAGGGGTGTGTTTAGTAATAAATACATATATTTTGAATATATACCTGGTGTGGTGCTCTTTCATTTGGTCACTCAAGAGATTATAGACTGGTAAAACAAGCTGCTTTACATTCCTTCAAGACTTAGCCTGAAGGCTGCTCTCCACAGCTACCACTAGGATAGCTTTCAATAAGGTTGTCTTTAACCTACCTACCATAAGAGTCGATTTGGACTGGTGCAAGGTGCCCACTATAATTAGTGGACAGCATATGCCAGGCCAACTTCTCACATTGGTGTGCAGCGTGTGGGATTCCAGCTTGCTATTGTTTTACCAGATAATCTCAATTGAATTGATCAACTGAAAACCACTAAAGGTACCTAAGGTACATATAATTTAAGCTTAGAATATCAGTAAGTTCTACTGAACTTAGAGTTGTGTGTTAAGGGATAGCACAACCCTTTCTACAACTCAAGAGAGTTTAGTAGGCCACACTAGAGTAGGTAGTGCATACACCACACCACACTAGTAATGTCTTTAAAAGCAGGATCTAGAGATGCCCTGCAGGAAGCCATTGAGCTTCCCCCTCCAAGTATGACACACTCCCATTCTTGGAACTGAGAGCTTTGTGTAACGTGAGGAAATTAAGGACAGGCCAAAGTCCCACCACCCAACACCTCCAGGAGTTGTTGGTGGCTTATGATCTTAGTAAGTCCTCAGAGACTGAAGGGGTAGGAGCAGAGGGTGGGCCAGCAGATGAGGAAGGGGCCAGGGGTACTACTACCCCCAGCCCCCCTCTGAAACTGACCAGGAGGGTGACAATGACCCTGACCTGGAAAACCCAATCCCTTCTGGGGAAGATGAAGATGAGGATCTAGAGAACCACACCTTTGTCCCCCCAGGAAGGATTATGAGTGTGCTCAGAAAGTCTAGGTCTCCTTCTCAGGAGTCTAACCACTCTGGCACCTCAATAGGGAGCTCTGTTTCTTCTCACAGGAGGGAATCCTCTCATGAGAGAAGAAAGAGACTGGTCCAGTATGAGGAAACTCAACTGGAGATCAGGAAGAAGCAATTGGCTTTAGATAGAGAATCCCTAGATCTCCTTAAAGAGAAGAAAGTTGGGACTAGAGTCCCATGGTGGCAACCATATCCCTAGAGATAGGGAAAGGTCCTATGACCATAGGAACCTGAGCAAGATTGTCCCTCCCTACCAGAGTGGGGATGATATCCACAAATGGATAACTGCTTTAGAGAGGGCCTGTAAAGTACAGAAGGTCCCTCAGGAGCAGTGGGCAGCAATCTTGTGGCTCTCCTTTGCTGACAAAGGTAGAGACAAGCTCCTCACTGTTAGAGAGGAGGATGCTGACAATTACAAGGTCTTGAAGAGTGCTCTTATTGATGGGTTTGGCCTAACCACTGAACAGTACAGGTTGAAGTTCAGAGACACCCAAAAGCACAGACTCAAGACTGGGTAGACTATGTGGATTGTTCTGCCAAGGCTCTGGAAGGCTGGTTGATGGGCAGTAAGGTGTGTGACTTCTCAGGATTGTATAATCTGATAATGAGGGAGCAGATTCTTAATAACTGTCAAAACCAGCTGTTGCATCAGTACCTGGTTGACTCTGATCTGACCTCTCCCCAAGAATTGGGAAAGAAGGCAGACAAATGGGTCAGAACCAGGGTGAAGCAGAAAGGTACAGAACCAAGGTGGGGAAACCAAGAAGCAAGATGCTAAGAACTCTGACAAGGGTGGGGAGAAGGGTAAAGATCAAAAGTCTTCATCAGGCCCCCAAAAATCTTCTTCTGGTGGGGATTCCCAGTCTACCAAGGGTAAAGGCCAAGAAAACCATGGTGCAAGGTCTGTAAGCAAAAGACCCACTGGACCAGTGATTGCACCAAGTCCAAAGACTCCAGTCCAGCATCCACCAATGCCCCTAAGGCACCTGTTCCCCCTAGTACAGTTGGTGGAAGTGCTCCAGCAAAGGGTTTAGTAGGGTTCACCCTGGGAACTGAGTTGGGCTCTGACTTAGTCAGGGAACTGACTCAGGCTGTGTTAGTCTGTGATGGAGGCATGGATGTGACCTCCACTGTGAGTCCCAGTAATCTGGGCAAGTACAGACAACAGCCTTTAATCAATGGACGAGAGGCTTTGGCATTTAGGGACACAGGGGCAAGTGTCACAATGGTGACACAAGACCTTGTGCTACCTGGGCAAGTTATACTTGGTGAGATGTACCAAGTGACCAATGCTAGCAATGTCAGAACAGACCATACTCTGGCAGTTGTTAACTTCTCCTGGGGAGGGGTAACTGGCCTTAAGAAGGTTGTGGTAAGTGCAAACCTACCAGTCGAATGCTTGCTTGGCAATGACTTAGAGACTTCTGCTTGGGCAGAAGTGGAGCTCAGGACCCATGCAGAAATGCTGGGGATCCCTGCAGATGTGTTTGCTGTGACCAGGTCACAAGCTAAACTGTCTAAAACTGAACAGGCCTTGGATTCTGGAAGAATGGACCAAGTGCCTTCCAAGAGGAGGAGTAGTAGGGTTAAGGCAGTGCCTTCCCCCTTGGCTCAGGAGGAAGATCAGTCCCTTGAGGGGATGATCTCAGCCCTGAAGAAGGAACTGTCCCAGAGGAACTTGAGCCTGACCAGGTTGAGTTCTTGGGGACAGGGGGACCTTCTAGGGCAGATCTGAGCCAGGAGCAGCAGAGCTGCCCCTCCCTTGAACCCCTCAGACAGCAAGCTGCTGCTGAGGCTGCTGGGAAAGCTAGTGGTCCCCATACAGTGTATTGGGATGATGGACTCCTGTACTCAGAGAGTAGAGACCCCAAGCCTGGTGCTACCAGGAGGTTGGTAATACCTTTGAAGTTCAGGGGCTTCCTATTGACCCTAGCCCATGATATTCCCTTAGCAGGACACCTGGGCCAGAACAAGACTTGGGACAGAATTGTCCCTCACTTTCACTGGCCCCACATGTCTGAAGACAGTAAGGAGTTTTGTCGCTCCTGTGTAACCTGCCAAGCCAGTGGCAAAGCAGGTGGCACTACAAAGGCCCCCCTGATACCACTACCTGTGGTGGGGGTGCCCTTTGAGAGGGTAGGGATTGACATTGTTGGTCCCATGGATCCCCAAACAGCATCTGGGCACAGATTTATACTGGTGGTAGTGGATCATGCCACCAGGTATCCAGAGGCTATACCCCTTAGGACCACTACAGCACCTGTGGTGGCAAGGGCCCTCCTGGGAATTTTCTCAAGAGTGGGCTTTCCTAAGGAGGTGGTATCAGACAGGGGTGCAAACTTCATGTCTGGGTACTTAAAGGCAATGTGGAAGGAGTGTGGAGTTACTTATAAGTTCACCACACCCTATCACCCACAATGCAATGGTTTAGTTGAGAGATTCAACAAAACCTTGAAGGGCATGATTAAAGGGCTCCCAGAAAAGCTTAGGCGTAGATGGGACATACTCTTGCCCTGCCTTTTATTCGCATATAGGGAGGTGCCTCAGAAGGGGGTTGGTTACAGCCCTTTTGAACTTCTGTTTGGCCACCCTGTGAGGGGTCCACTGTGCTTGGTGAAGGAAGGATGGGAGTTACCTCTCAAGCCCCCAAAGCAAGATATAGTGGACTATGTACTTGGTCTCCGCTCCAGGATGGCTGAGTACATGAAAAAGGCAACCAAAAACCTTGAGGCTAGCCAGGAACTTCAAAAGGCCTGGCATGACCAAAGAGCTGTCCTAACTGTTTACCAGCCAGGACAGAAGGTGTGGGTGTTGGAGCCAGTGGCCCCAGCAGCTCTCCAAGACAAATGGAGTGGACCCCACACTATTGTTGAGCAGAAGGGTGAGGTCACTTACTTAGTAGACCTGGGAACACCCAGGAGTCCCCACAGGGTTCTCCATGTCAACAGACTTAAGCCATATGTGGACAGGGCAGACATGGGCTTGCTCATGGCTACTGATGAAGGGCAGGAGGAAGAGAGTGACCCACTCCCTGACCTGCTCTCACAGAACCCTGACGATGGGTCAGTTGATGGTGTAGCCTTGGCAGGCAGCCTCACTACCCAGCAACAAACTGATTGCAGGCAAGTCCTCAATCAGTTTAGACATATGTTTTCTCTGACACCCAGTCAGACCACCTGGTGCACTCATGAAGTGGACACTGGGGACAGTCTGCCTATTAAAAACAAGATTTATAGGCAACCTGACCATGTCAGGGACTGTATCAGGACTGAAGTCCAGAAGATGTTGGAATTGGGAGTGATTGAGCCCTCAGATAGCCCTTGGGCTAGTCCAGTAGTCCTAGTACCTAAACCTCACACCAGTGGTGGGAAAAGAGAGATGAGGTTTTGTGTAGACTACAGGGGCCTCAATGCAGTCACTAGGACTGATGCCCATCCAATACCCAGGGCAGATGAGCTCATAGATACTTTGGCCTCTGCCAAATATCTCAGCACATTTGACCTAACAGCTGGCTACTGGCAGATCAGACTAGCTGATGCTGCAAAGCCCAAAACAGCATTTTCAACCCCTAGTGGGCATTATCAATTTGTGGTGATGCCCTTTGGTCTGAAAAATGCACCTGCCACTTTCCAGAGGTTGGTGAACACAGTTCTCACAGGACTGGAGGCCTATAGTGCAGCTTATCTAGATGATATTGCTGTCTTTAGCTCCACCTGGGAGGATCACCTGGTCCACCTCAGGAATGTTTTACAGGCCCTGCAAAGGCAGGCCTGACTATCAAGGCCACTAAGTGCCAGATAGGGCAGAGTCAGGTTGTGTACCTGGGCCACCTTGTGGGTGGAGGCCAGGTTCAACCTTTGCAGAGCAAGATCCAGACCATCATGGACTGGACTGCTCCCACTACCCAGACTCAGGTGAGAGCCTTCTTAGGCCTGACTGGGTACTATAGGAGATTTGTCAAGGGGTATGGATCAATAGTGACACCCTTGAATGACTTAACTTCTAAGAAAATGCCCAAAAAGGTTCAGTGGACAGTTAGCTGTCAAAAGGCATTTGATGACCTCAAGCAGGCCATGTGCACTGCTCCAATTCTGCAGAGTCCTGATTACTCCAAGAAGTTCATTGTTCAAACTGATGCATCTGAATTGGGGGTAGGGGCTGTACTGTCACAATTGAATGAAGAAGGTCAGGATCAGCCAGTAGCTTTTATTAGCAGAAGGCTGACCCCTAGAGAGAAACGTTGGTCAGCCATAGAGAGGGAGGCCTTTGCTGTGGTCTGGGCTCTGAAGAAGTTGAGGCCATACTTGTTTGGTACACACTTCCTGGTTCAGACAGACCATAAGCCCCTCTTATGGCTAAAACAAATGAAGGGTGAAAACCCCAAACTGCTTAGGTGGTCCATTTCCCTACAGGGGATGGACTTTACAGTGGAACATAGGCCTGGGAGTAACCATGCGAATGCAGATGGACTCTCTAGGTATTTCCACTTAGAACATGAAGACTTAACTGGGCAAGGTTAGTTTAATGTCCCTACGTTTGGGGGGGGTTGTGTAGGAGAGTAGGATCTGCTTCACAGGGGTACCCCCACTTTTTGCTGATACTTCACTGGTTTTCGACATTAGTCTGGCTGGGGCCCTGCTATTCAGAACCCCAGCCTAGCTGTTTCCTCTTTAAAAGGGTCTCCATGTGCCTTAGGCACATCTCTGATTGGGATCTGGAGTGCCCTTGTAAGTCCCTAGTATATGGTATACTATGTACCAAGGGCATAGGTACCTCAGAGGCCTGCCAGGGGCTGCAGCATATATTATGCCACCCCTGGTAGGCCATCCAAACTGACACCACAGGTCTGCTACTGCAGCCTGGGTAAGGTGGTGCATGCACCCCTTGCTGTGGTATAGGTTACCTATATCACTAAATGCATACACACATATAAACCTATAAGTCACTCCTAAGGCAGGCCTTATCAATCCTAAAGGCAGAGTGCATGGTTTCTATGTGAGAGGGTGCCCCTGCATGAGCAGGGCCCCTCTGCAGCGTTCGGAGACCATCTCTGATGCTGTTTGTAGTGCAGCCCTGACCATATACTCTTAAACGCATTATATCCTCGCGGTAAAATGCTAACTATGGAATGGCTGCACCAAAACATGTCGTGTTTGGTGTCAAACATCTTGGAATACTACCCCCCCGCCAATTCTGGCGGCGGGGGTAGCATTCCACCCTTCTAGAGGGAAAGGCATGTTAACTCTGACGAGTCCGGTAACTTCTTTCCAGAGCCTGGCATCACAAAATGGATGCTACTGCCACAGACACGAGTCTGGCCTCCTGCTGCTGGACGAAACTCCGGCAGGGGAGGCCTGGACAATAGGTTTCCTGTCCCAGGGAGGTGTGACCACCTCCCCAGACAGGACAAAGTGTATTGGGGCTGGGCGGGAGCACTTTCGGGTGCTTTGAAGTCCTGCACTGGGGGCACATTTGGTGTCCCTGTGCATACCCCAGTTCAAACCGGATCAGGGGCTTGCAGCCCCTGCTTTAGCGCGAACTGGACAAAGGAAAGGGGTGTAGCCACCCCTCTGCCCTGACCCACCCATAGGTGGGGCCACAGAGTAGTCCATCCCCTATTTTTGGAATAAAGGTAGGAACCCAGTCCTTAGGACTTTAGATTATACCTGGACGAAACTCTGACACGGAATCCTGGACCTTCGACGCTCTACGACAAGATTAGAGGACTGAAGAATCTCCCTTGGGGTCAAGGAGTGACTCCCCTGCTTGGCAGGCACCAAAGAAGCATCTGTCCGGTTCGCATCACTGAAGCTCCCGTCGGACGCCGAAGTCATCGCATCACCAGAGGTGGATTCTCAGACTTCCCCGAGGCTACCCTGAGTCCCCAGCAAAGCTGAGGCCCGTGGCTATCGTGGGTAACGTGAGACCGTGACCCCTGGACACCGAGCACACTTGCAAGTGCACCATCTTCTGGGTCTCCCAGAAGTCGTGCTTTGGGCTCCGAGTAGCCCTAGCCTCCAGCACCACCTGCACCGAAGATCACTGGCCCCCACTCCACGAGTGTCCTGTAAGCCAGCTCCACGTGCGGCGTCACGAGGCTCCTTCGCGGTCGCTAGCCCGTTGGCTAGTAGCCCTTACCGAAGGCCAATCTTTTCTTTACTTGGCAGTCTGGTTGCTCCAGGCCTGCCCTCACTTACCCTTGCTGGGTGAGTTCCCCAGACCTTGCTGGTCTGCACCATCGACGATCTTCAGCTACATCGAGACTTGCCGTTGCCAAGGCTTGTTGGGTCCAATCTGGTCGCCGACACCGCAGCACTCGACAGACATCGTGTACCAGCCCGAATCCTGCTCCTGGTCGCCGACAACGCCTCCTGGACCTCGTGGCTGCTGAAACGAGACGACCGTCAACGCACCTGAAGCACTCGACATCGGTGGGCATCCGTCCATCACCTCCCTGGTCACTGGCTAGTGACCCAGACTCTGTCCCCTCTGCTTTCAGGTTCTTCAGAACTCCGATCCACTCTTGGATCCACCCGGACACTTTTCTCCTGGTCGCCAGCAGCACTTTGCAGCAGATCGCCATAAGAACCGACGACGAAACCCGACCCCGAAAGGCACCTATGCACCCGGCTTCCCTGGGTGAGGTAACACGAGTACTCCGGTGCTCCCGTGGGTAGAGACTCTTCAAAGTCCTAGATCTCAAAGGGTTTTGTCCTAGTCCTCTTTAAAGTGTCCCTTTCCTCTATTTTCCCGATCCCGACTTTCTCCATAGAAGTTAACGGCGTATCGCGGTTGTGTATTTACACTGCACGCGTCTCCCGTGGGTCCCCTGTGTCACTACCTTGGGTGGTTCCTTGTGGTCCAAGCACTTCTAGAGGCTCTAGGCCTAGTGTCTAGTTCAGTCGTGGTTCGCATACCACTTTATTGGTATATGGTTTGGTACGCCCTAGGGCCCAAACGTGTATTTGTGCTATTACTGTGATTTAAGATCTTATAACCTATGTACTTCGAACTCTAGCCTCATAAAGAGACTAGAGGGGTGTGTTTAGTAATAAATACATATATTTTGAATATATACCTGGTGTGGTGCTCTTTCATTTGGTCACTCAAGAGATTATAGACTGGTAAAACAAGCTGCTTTACATTCCTTCAAGACTTAGCCTGAAGGCTGCTCTCCACAGCTACCACTAGGATAGCTTTCAATAAGGTTGTCTTTAACCTACCTACCATAAGAGTCGATTTGGACTGGTGCAAGGTGCCCACTATAATTAGTGGACAGCATATGCCAGGCCAACTTCTCA
>CAWUFW010029599.1:0-18739 GCA_963921515.1 Calotriton arnoldi
GGACTACACTAAATGTTTGCAAAAGACAAGTCTAAACATATATTCAAGAAAAGAGGTACAAATTAATTGTATTGCTAGAACAAATTTTAACCTTTATATGTTAAAGAATCATATATCATTCCAAAACAGGACATATTCCCTTTGGGACCAAAAGGCTATACACAGGCACAATAATACAAGGGTCGAAACGTCAGACGCCCATTTAGAAGCACTAGTCCACTTTGACCATTACAAATAATAAGGAATACACCCTTAGGTCATCCTCAGACTAATATTATGTTTTCACGCTATGTTTATATGTCATTGTTTGTCATGTAAATAATTTATGTATTATTGTATTGTATTGTGGTAGATGTACAATTCACCTCACTTTTTAAGTCTCACTTATTTCTGTGTATATGTCCTATTTTGAATTGACTTATAATATGTCCTGTTTTGGAATGATATATGATTCTTTAACATATAAAGGTTAAATTGTGTTCTAGCAACACCATTAATTTGTACTTCTTTTTCTTGAATATGTGTTTAGACTTATCTTTTTGCAAACATTTAGTGTAATCCCACGGTATAAGGGGATAAAAGGTTAATTCTGTAAAGTATGTTGTGGCAGAACCACTGTTCGTTTAATGATATAGTCCCCAGGTTCTGCATGTTACTGGGTATCCCCATTGACCAATACGTACTTATATCCCTGACAAAAGTAAAGGAATTGAGGGATATATAAAGAATATTACAAAATTACATGAAGATTTGACCCAACTGGAGGTTGACGGTGTTTGGGAGAGACTTGGTAAGAGTTTCTCCTCTGTAGGTAAATGGTTTTCTACTTTTGGAAGTAGTTTATTAGGGAAAATAATAATGCCACTTATTTCAATAGCCATAGTAGTCTTAATGATAATAACAACATACAAATGTTGTAAGTGTAAGAGTGGGAAAAGGAAATGACCGAATCAGAGAATAGACAAAGAGCGAGAAAGAGAAAAAGAGAGAGGAAATTGAGCTAGAAGAATACTATAATATGATGAAAGATATAGATGAAAGTGCCATAAAAAGAGAGAAGAATACTGAGTTTTAGATAAATGAAGATGGCACTCGGTATGGTAGGTATTTTTATGATGGCTCCAAAGCCATCAAAGGGGGGATTGATGGAGCAGGATTTCGCAAAAAGAAACCTGCTAGGATGAGTACCCCCATAATACGTACTAACAGTAAGGGGTCGATTCCGATTCGGGCCGGAAAAAGCACCGACCGACTCGGAGCCGGAAAAATTACCGACCGACACGTACCAGTGGCGCCCGACACGCCAAGTACGATGCAAGCCGCGATAAATCCGACCGACACGTTAGGAAACCAAGCCGACCGACCGAGCCGCTCGGAAAATAGCAATCCGGCCGGAAAACACGCTAATCCAACCGACCGACACGCACCCGGAACAAATCCGACCGAATCGTACCCGCCAACTCCAAACCGCAAAGTACGATGCAAGGCGCGAGAAACACGACCGAGTCGGACGGAGGACAAGCCGTACGACCGACACGCATACAAAACCGAGCCGAAGCAACACAATACACCGCGACCGACGCGTACGCAGCATACAAAACTGCACAAACACAGCGTGAACGAAGCGGAAAACACCGTACGAGACCAATGCAGGGTCCGACTCGGTCACAAGAACGTTTCCAACATACACAAACAGCACAAAGGAAAAATCAACCAAAAAAGGCCAAACAAGCAATTACCAAGCCAATAAATACTGGGGGGTGGGGACAGAGAACAAAGACACACCCACAACTCCACCTATATAAAGGACACAAATCACAACCATGAGCCTTTGCAAATGCCATTCCACTGCCAGCACCCAAGAGAAAGCAACCACACACCCACAGCTCATCCCTCACACAAGCCACACACCATCAGCACACCAACAAATACCTACCTCACATACACCCAGCAAAACACACACTCACACACCCTCACCTGCACACCAACACACACATCACTCACCATCACCACCCATCACCATGCCCCCAAGAAGAATCACAAGTTCCTAGATTGTGAATTGGAAGTCCTGGTAGACGAGATCCTCAGGGTAGAGCCACAGCTGTTTGGCACATTGGTCCAACAGACCCCCATGTCGCAGAAAACCAAGATGTGGGAGAGGATCATCAACAGGGTGAACGCCCAATCACCATGTCGGCGCACAAAGACCGACATCCAGAACAGGTGGTATGACGTGCGCAGGAGGGTACGGAAACTGCTGAAGCAAGACTACATCAACAGCCAACACACCGGCAGTGGCCCTCCTGCCAAGCCAATATACCTCAGGCCCTGGGAGGAGAAGGTGCGGGCCATCCTACCGCCAGTGAGCATATATGGACTAGAGGACATCCCAGAGCCTGGTGAGTACACAACAAATGTACAAAATATACTGCCACAAAACACACACACATCACTGTCAAGGGGAGAGTCAAACCATGCACTCATAGCAATCACACAGCAACCAGAACAGAATCAACCCAAAATGTGTATGTCAGTCAGAGAAACACAACACATGCCATCAAAAAAGTCACATCCAACCGTGCCAACACATGTACAAACACAACCACAACTACAGCTAGGCAGTGGCACAAATAGAACTAACAAACACATCCACACATGTAGCCACCACAACAACACCAACACACAGTGAAGACCACTCAAAGGAAGGAATTCTGTGTATGCTGGCCAAGTCAGTGTAGCCAATAGCATCATGGGAGTCGCAGTCACACATATTGCCCCCCCACAACTGTCCCATCAACACCACCCTGAACCATGCTCACATCACAGGGAGTGGAGAAGGACTCACAAGATGGCTGACACTGGCTACTGCTGTGGGGAGCACAAGGCCCTGCTGGCAACTGTGCACCAACAAACAGCAGGACACCACTGACTGACATCCTGAGAGACAACTTCCACTCCCTGCAATGCAAGCACGTTCCATGGTGGGATATCTGGCTGGCTGGCTGGGTGGGAAGGGGGACTTGCAGCACTGACTATAGTCACCAGCACCTCCCCTCACCCCCCCAACACAAACTCCACAGTACCCACCTGGTAGAATGCAATGCCCTCCATCCTAACACAAGATCCCACAAAGCACCACCACCCTGGGTTATGTTGTGTGAAGCACAGGGACACTCTTGGGACTCTTAGCCAAACAACTGCCAGGACAACACTCCCAGCCATCCTGTCAGCACAGCCAGCCCACCCCACAGGGAAGCAGAGTCAAAAGGAAGGAAGCATGGGCATGCTGGGAAGGGGGTGGAGGCAATAGCATGATGGGAGTCGTAGTCACAGACATAGCTCACCCCCACAACTGTCCCATCAACACCACCCTGAACCATGCTCACATCACAGGGAGTGGAGAAGGACTCACAAGATGGCTGACACTGGCTACTGCTGTGGGGAGCACAAGGCCCTGCTGGCAACTGTGCACCAACAAACAGCAGGACACCACTGACTGACATCCTGAGAGACAACTTCCACTCCCTGCAATGCAAGCACGTTCCATGGTGGGATATCTGGCTGGCTGGCTGGGTGGGAAGGGGGACTTGCAGCACTGACTATAGTCACCAGCACCTCCCTCACCCCCCCAACACAAACTCCACAGTACCCACCTGGTAGAATGCAATGCCCTCCATCCTAACACAAGATCCCACAAAGCACCACCACCCTGGGTTATGTTGTGTGAAGCACAGGGACACTCTTGGGACTCTTAGCCAAACAACTGCCAGGACAACACTCCCAGCCATCCTGTCAGCACAGCCAGCCCACCCCACAGGGAAGCAGAGTCAAAAGGAAGGAAGCATGGGCATGCTGGGAAGGGGGTGGAGGCAATAGCATGATGGGAGTCGTAGTCACAGACATAGCTCACCCCCACAACTGTCCCATCAACACCACCCTGAACCATGCTCACATCACAGGGAGTGGAGAAGGACTCACAAGATGGCTGACACTGGCTACTGCTGTGGGGAGCACAAGGCCCTGCTGGCAACTGTGCACCAACAAACAGCAGGACACCACTGACTGACATCCTGAGAGACAACTTCCACTCCCTGCAATGCAAGCACGTTCCATGGTGGGATAACTGACGGTGGGTGGGTGGTGGGAAGGAGGTCTGGCTGTCAACCAAACACAATCAATGCAGACCATGTTCACACCCCAGAGAATACATAGAAATGCCCAAATAATGCAGGACAATGTGCCACACCAATATCAACCCCTGACTGTGACGACTTAGGACAATACAATGTACAGGCCTGCACCCCGAGGCACAGTCACAACTGTCAGGTGTGATAGGGACACAGCAGCAGACGCTGAGGAGTCCCAGTCCCAGGCTCAAGAGGATGCCGAGCTCACTGGCGTCGTACAGCCTCTGTCCTCCTCGGACGATGAACAACCTGGCACATCCGGTGCAAGTCAACTTGCTGCACCAGCAGGACCACCAGCTGCAGCACCAGCAGGTCCACCAGCTGCACCCCTGCACCCACCCCTCCAACGACTGTCACCACGAATACCATCCCTGCCGACATGGACAGAATAAGGAACAACACCAGCGCAGTGACCCTGGACCAACCTGGGGCCATGGACACCACCACCACCACCACCCCCAAGGTGGACCAGGGTTATCTGTGCGTGCAACTGCACACACTGCACATGTCAGCAGGGGTGGTGGGAGGGTGGGAGACAGAGGTCGCTGCTTGCAGACGTTGCTGGTGTGCATGAAGACCCACAACTGGTACGCATAGCTGATGCGTACCAGTCCAGCACTCGGAGAGCTCAGCCAGGTAGTGGGGCTCCTCAGAGACATCAAACAGCAGCAGGCTGCCCATCATGCCCGCTTGGACTCCCACATGTCCCACGTGGAGTCACACATGTCACGTGTGGACTCCCACATGTCCCGCGTGGAGTCCAAGTGGGATGTACTACATGAGATGACGGCGGTGCACAGGGACATTTTACAATGCCTCCGCCAGATGAACAGCAACCAGTCCACACCTCCCTGTGTGCCAACAACATCTGGTACCGAACAAACTGCAACTGCCACAGGGAGGGAGGAGGACTCTGGCGGAGAGTCCCCTGCACCGCAGCAGCCTGCACTTGAGGGCCCCCCCCAAGAAGAGGGGTCGTCCGAGGAGGGGAAAGTGAGAGGCTGATGGCCAAGCGCAACTCCCAGGAAGCCTGAACCTGTTCTGGATTTTCGCCTTTGTGCACAGACTGTTCACCCTGTTGATGGCAACACTACTCCCACACATTGCATGGGGAGTACAAGTTGGAACAATGTGTCAGACAACTGTGGCCCCGATACTGGGGATCCTGTCTACCTGGACTT
Source organism: Calotriton arnoldi (assembly GCA_963921515.1). Classification (NCBI taxonomy): domain Eukaryota; kingdom Metazoa; phylum Chordata; class Amphibia; order Caudata; family Salamandridae; genus Calotriton; species Calotriton arnoldi. Next base: position 5,369 of record CAWUFW010029599.1, read on the forward strand.
TCAATTCACCTAGGAACTTGGGATTGCAAGATTCATGTACAGCACAATCCATCCTATGCACTATTAACACAGATGTATCACAATAAACACACTAATACACCATACTTGCCTCTGTCGTGATTCCAACGTGGGTGCTGTTATGGGGATGATGAACTGCAAAATTACACTGTGTATGCGAACTGCAACAGCAAGGACAACACAGGCATGTGAGTACAGGCAACGTGACACATATGAGGGAGACACACCACCAGGGCTACACAACACATACACACCTAGGCCATCTGACTCATTGCCTACACTGATGTTGCCAGGGAAGACGGTGCAATGCACAGACACCACACCCATTCCCAGTTGTAGTCAAGTAGCCCACAGGTGCAGTAAGCAAATGGCAGTCAAATGTGTGACCACAGACAACGCACATCACTAAGTGAAGCACAGGTTTATTACACAGTAGCAACATGCCGTAACCACTACAGATGCAAGGTAACCCCACCTGGTAGCGGGCACACAGTCAACAACTGTAGACGGAAGGAAGTCCATGGGTGTGGCGCACATCACCTGTAGGGACACAACAGCTACCAGCCTGGATGTGCAATCACGTCGTCGGTGGACACAGTTGACCAAACGAATCTGAAAGTACCCTGTGAAGGACAGAAATGACACACAGTCAAAAGCAATGCAGTACAGGACAGATCAGCAAAACTCATGCACAATACATGTTACAAGATACCCACCCAGAACCAAGTTAGCATGTCAACACTGTTGGGGAGTACAGCCCACCTGTCACCACACATCGCAACACACATCCTGTCAAGTAGCCCATGGACACACTCCAACAGCACCAGAGCACCACCCACACATCATGCCAACTCACATCATTGACATGACACCTCAGGATACTCACATTCAGCTAAAGAAGTTGGTGATGAGCTGTGTGCGGACATCACCATCACCATCATCATCATCATCGCCACTGGCATCGTGGTCCAGGCCAGGATCCTCCACAGGTGGCGGATGTTGGTCATCGTCATCCTGGATGAGAGGCAACTCCTTCCGCACTGCCAGGTTGTGGAGCATGCAGCAGACGATGATAATCTTGCACACTTTCGCAGGGGCATATGGGAGGGACCCTCCGGTCTTGTCCAGGCAGCGGAAGCGGCTCTTCAGGAGACCAAAGGTCCGCTCAATCACTCTCCTGGTCCGACCATGTGCCTCATTGTAGCGCATCTGGGCAGGTGTCACAGGGTTCCTGAGGGGTGTCAGCAACCACGGCATGTTGGGGTATCCCGAGTCACCTACGGACAGACAAGTGCACATCAGCTGACTTGGAAAAGTGGGCGGAATACTACAGATCAGATCACACACAATGGCACAAAGTCAGTACACACCGACAAGCCAGGCACGCTGGTTCTGCATCTGTGCCATCAACCTGGGGATGCGACTACTCCTCATCACAAAGGCATCGTGTGCTGAACCAGGGAAACGGGCACACACGTGTGTGATGGTCATGTCTGCAAGACACACCACCAGTGCATTGACCGAGTGGTAGTGCTTGCGGTTCCTGTAGGCCTGCTCCTGGGCCTGTGGTGGTACCAAAGCCACATGTGTCCCATCAATGGAGCCAATGACATGCGGCATCCTCCCCAGGGCATAAAAGTCACTCTTCACGTCAGTGAGTCGTCGCAGTCTAGGGAAATATATGTACCGGTTCAGGAAGAGCAACATTGCCGCCAAGAAATCGCGGAGCACACGGCTGAACATGGTCTGTGACATCCCACCAGCAGACGCCACAGTATGTTGGAAGGTACCGGTGGCAAAGAAGTGTAGGGCTGCCATCACCTTCACCTTGGGGGTCAGCGCTGTAGGATACGGCCGGCCAGGCTGCAAATGTGGGGACAACTGCACTGCCAAATCCTCAATCAGCTGCCTGGTGAAGCGGTACCGTCGGATGCTGTCCCGTTCCACCATCGTTGCCAGGTCTGGGAATGGCCGATGGACAGCAGGAGCTCCTGCAGTGCAGAGGAGAAGTAAGCAAGATCGTCAGTCACCCCACATATGCGGCATTGAACACACTCAAGTTCCCAACATACATCATCATGAGGCACAACTACATGAAGTGTGCAGTACCGGAACGACATGTATGGTACATACATGGCCAACATCTGTCAACACGGTCCTACAGGTGGCATCAATTTGTCCCAGGTTGGCCCATTGGATATCATGATGCTGTGTCACAGTCACCCCCCAGTGACATGTGAGGACAGATGTGCCCCAGGCACCACAGCTCAACGACAGGCACATTCCCAGGGACCCTGTAATGCCACATGGACACTGGCATCACCTGGAGTATCATGTGTACACCACAACAAAACAAACATGACCCCCACAGGTAGTGGCTCACACTTGCCATGGCAGGAGAGCCATGGACGTCTGTGACACACACGCACAACATCAGAGTCCATGCACACACAACGTGGATGTGGAGACTGTCTCCCATTGTGCACATGAAATCAGAGACATTGTAAACACTACATGCACAAAGACTGTGGAGGGCCATCACTATTGTGCCACTGGGACACCCTGGCTCAAACATACCGTCCCACATGGGACTCACGGGGTATGTGACATGACATACACAAACACCACTGTGAAATGTGACCATGGCACATGCACAGATATGAACAGTTGCACATCACAGTGGTCACGTACACGTAACACCCAGGATCCTGTCCCCATGAACACGTGCACAGCCTGGGGGTGGCTGCCCACAGGTGACACCCACAGGACAACATGTACACCAACATACACACAATAGGAAATGCAGCCTTACATGCCTTATGATAAGGTTTGGACAGGCTGTCGTGATGTAGGTGTGCCCCTCACTCCCTGGGAGCTATCTGTGGCTGGCATATGTCCATCTGAGACAGGCATGCTGACATATGCCAGTCACATGTACAGTGATGCGTTGAACAGCAATGGACCGATCGGTGCCTCCGGCCGGCCCATTGCTTTCAATGTGTGCGGGTACGCGTTGTACCCCTGTGCGCAGTGAACAGCAATGGACCGATCGGTGCCTCCGGCCGGCCCAGTGCTTTCAATGTGTGCGGGTACGCGTTGTACCCCTGTGCGCGTTGAACAGCAATGGACCGATCGGTGCCTCCGGCCGGCCCATTGCTTTCAATGTGTGCGGGTACGCGTTGTACCCCTGTGCGCGTTGAACTGCAATGGACCGATCGGTGCCTCCGGCCGGCCCATTGCTTTCAATGTGTGCGGGTACGCGTTGTACCCCTGTGCTGCTGAACAGCAATGGACCGATCGGTGCCTCCGGCCGGCCCATTGCTTTCAATGTGCGGGCACGCGTTGTACCCTGTGCTGCGTTGAACAGCAATGGACCGATCTGTGCCTCCGGCCGGCCCATTGCTTTCAATGTGTGCGGGTACGCGTTGTACCCCTGTGCGCGTTGAACTGCAATGGACCGATCGGTGCCTCCGGCCGGCCCATTGCATTCAATGTGCGGGCACGCGCTGTACCCCTGTGCGCATGTTGAACAGCAATGGACCGATCGGTGCCTCCGGCCGCCCATTGCATTCAATGTGTGCGGGTACGCTTGTACCCCTGTGCGCGTTGGAACAGCAATGGACCGATCGGTGCCTCCGGCCGGCCCATTGCATTCAATGTGCGGGTACGCGTTGTACCCCTGTGCGCTGTTGAACAGCAATGGACCGATCGGTGCCTCCGGCCGGCCCATTGCTTTCAATGTGTGCGGGTACGCGTTGTACCCCTGTGCGCGTTGAACAGCAATGGACCGATCGGTGCCTCCGGCCGGCCCATTGCTTTCAATGTGTGCGGGTACGCGTTGTACCCCTGTGCGCGTTGAACAGCAATGGACCGATCGGTGCCTCCGGCCGGCCCATTGCATTCAATGTGCGCGGTACGCGTTGTACCCCTGTGCGCGTTGAACAGCAATGGACCGATCGGTGCCTCCGGCCGGCCCATTGCATTCAATGTGTGCGGGTACGCGTTGTACCCCTGTGCGCGTTGAACAGCAATGGACCGATCGGTGCCTCCGGCCGGCCCATTGCATTCAAGTGTGCGGGTACGCGTTGTACCCCTGTGCGCGTTGAACAGCAATGGACCGATCGGTGCCTCCGGCCGGCCCATTGCATTCAATGTGTGCGGGCACGCGTTGTACCCTGTGCGCGCTGGACATGCAATGGACCGATCGGTGCCTCCGGCCGGCCCATTGCTTTCAATGTGTGCGGGTACGCGTTGTACCCCTGTGCGCGTTGAACAGCAATGGACCGATCGGTGCCTCCGGCCGGCCCATTGCATTCAATGTGTGCGGGTACGCGTTGTACCCCTGTGCGCGTTGTACTGCAATGGACCGATCGGTGCCTCCGGCCGGCCCATTGCTTTCAATGTGTGCGGGTACGCGTTGTACCCTGTGCGCGTTGAACAGCAATGGACCGATCGGTGCCTCCGGCCGGCCCATTGCTTTCAATGTGTGCGGGTACGCGTTGTACCCCTGTGCGCGTTGTACCTCAATGGACCGATCGGTGCGCACCCATTGACAATGGGCTTGCCTGGCAACGGACGCGTTTTCGAATATTCGAACGAGTCGGTTGCTGGAAAATCAGTTGGTCACCCACAACAATGTTGCAAAATCATGTATGTCATGAAGTTGAAGATTTTGAAGGATGCTGTGGGCGTGTTTTGGTGCTGCTATTCCATGGATTGGCCAGATTCAGAAGATGCAAACGACTTGGACCTATCACTTTGGACACAAGGGACAGTATCTGCCTCTCCAGCACATATATATTGCTGCATGTTCCCCTGAGAGCCCACTTGCCTGCACTACATGCTCCAGGACGACATCTGCCACTGCACTGCTGCTGTCTCTGCCCCTCTGGACCCTGCAATGGCACGTACTGTGGAGAGAGCCCCAGCCTTCAGCCTTGAAGAGAACCAGGCCCTGCTGGACAGCCTACATTTCCACAGTACAGCAAGCTGTATGGGACACCAGGGGAGCAGGTGAGTGTTCTGTGCACTGCCTTTCTGAATGTGCATTTTGTCTGACTAGCAAGGCTGAGAGTCAGCACACCACTGGCTAGCAGGCTCACTGAGTAGTTGTCACCCCCCATAGTGTGTAGTGACTTGCACTGGACAGGTATGGTGCAGTGACAGTGCTTCTGAACAGGGTTTTACTCCCCATGCTATGATACCATGTAGTGACTTCTGGAAAACTGTCCATGGGCAGCCGTGCACTGCCTGGGTACACCATGTGCCCCTGTGATTGCGACATGTATATGCAACTGTGTCATGCACGGATATGTTGCATGTGTAGTAATGTCCTTATCACTTTGTCATCCTGACAGGCTTCTGCCCATCGGAAGCATGAGATCTGGAAGGACATCGTCCGGGCTGTCCGGTCCGTGGGGGTCTACAAGCGCCGGATCCGCAACTGCCAAAAGAGGTGGCAGGACCTTCGGGGCTGGACCCGGAGGATTGCACGGGTCCAGCTGAAGCTGTCGCCTCCTCGCAGGAGGGGCGGAACACGGACCCTGACCCCCCACATGCTCAGGATCCTGGCGGTGGTCTTTCCAGACCTGGATGGGCAGCTGAAGGCCAGAGAGCAGCAAGGAGGGGGTGAGTCAAAGACTGCACTGTGTACTCTGTCTAACATGTTATGTGCCCTCCTCGGGCCAGGTTGAACTGCCACAGTACAGCAGTCATGTTGTCCAGGAGCCATGTCCCTCTATTGTGCACTGCCCACTCCTCATCTGATACCCAGGTGTGGCCCTTACATGCAGGGAATTCTGTCACTTAGGACTGTGTCCTTGCAGTTTGCTTGACTCAAGGTGGGAGACAGCATCTGTTTCCCTGACTCTGTGGTGGGCATCATGGGTGGGTCCATTGCTTACACAATGCCTGTATTCTGACATGTATTCAGCGTGTTACTTTGATCTGTGGTCCAATTGCTGAGCTGATCCACCACATGTGGCTGGGGTACCTGGCACACACCCATGCTGCGGGTGGGAACAATGTTTGGGCCCCAGGAGTATGTATATGACGTGTGTCACACATACTTAGCCAGCTGCCTACAGTCCAGGGCTCATCCCTCATTCATGTGGGGCTGGACAGTCATGCCTACTCCAGGCCATACAATACACTCTGTACTCCCACTCCCGTGTATCAGAGGACACATTGTGCACAGTGATTTGCCCCTCAGGTGTCTGCCTCTGTGTCAGTGTGCTGTGGATTAGTCGCCAGGACTGCTGTGGAGTTTCTTGGTAGGGGCTCAGCATGCCACTGGAGATGTGACCATAGGAGACGATACTTGTGTGACACATAGGTGTCTGATCAGCTGCCCATGCAGACTGGGGCATGTAAATGTGAAGTTCAGGCAGCTGTTCCCCATGCACAGCAGAGTGTGAGGGGCTCAGGTTCAGAGGGTAGTGTCACAGGTCTCCCATATGTCCAATAGGTATGACCTGGACAGATGAGGGTTAAGAGGATGTGTTGTGGGGGGATGTACATGTGCACTTGTGCAGCTCCAGGACTTGCATTCCCCATGACCTACTATTGTGACACAGTGCAGAGTGTTGTTGTCTGGCTGCAAAGTCATACATCACTGAGACAGTGATGTATGACTTTGCAGTCATGCCTCCGCCATGGCATGTGTCTACTGGATTGGTGATCCTGCAGGGGAGTGACATGTGCTACATGCACACCATAGTGGCGCTGGCTATCAGGACATGGGTGCATCATGGTGTCTGTCGCTGGTATGCATCACATGCATTTCCTATTTGACTCTGGGCATCCCTTACATCCGTAAACCTGTACTGACTCAGTGGCAAGAGCTGTGATGTGTCCACACCGTGTCCTCTGCACTGTCCAACTACTGTGTACTTGGTGCATGTGTCAACACTGGGGTGTTGCAATCCAACAGACACCAGACAGATGGGTGCAAGGCCATGTGGGATGTGAGTGCCATGCTTGGCATCAGACTGACAATTGACTTCTCCTGTTCAATTAGTGCACTTTTAGCAATGTACAACTAATGATGCCAGGGCTTGCTCTGTGATGTGCTGTGCTCACAGTGGTGTGTGCGTTATGTGCAGGTGACTGATGTCTGTCTGTTTCCCCATTGTTTGCAGATACATCCACGGCCACGGAAGGGGACAGCTCCACGGACCAGGAGGAGCCGGAGAGCCAGACTGGGTCAGCAGCCGAGGAGTGGTCGGAGGGACCCAGTGGCACGGAGGGCGAGGGGAGCCACACCGAGGAGTCCTCAGCAGCATCCACCTCAGCTGAGGACCAGAGCAACTCGGAGGATGACTCCCTTGTGGAGGCGGGTGTCAGCAGCCACCACACCCCAGCTAGTGTTGCTGTCCCCGCCACCACCAGCACCACCACCGCCCTCCCATCGGCTCCCATTCCCCAGGTCCGTGGAGGCTCCCATGTCCGGGAGCGTGTCTCCTTTGGGCCAGGCACCGCACCCCCTGCCCCTGTGTCCCCTGCTGCCCTGAGTGAGGAGTCTGTGTACCTCCTTCGCCAGCTCCATGTAGGGCAGACAGCCATGCTGAGTGTCCTCCATGCGCACACCGCGCTGTTGACTCAGCTGGTGTCGTTCATGGAGGGCATCTCATCGGGCATGTCTGACCTACAGAGGGGCAATAGGTCCATGGACTCCTCCCTGACGGCAGCAGTGTCCCTCCTCAAACGGTCCCTCACCCCTCCTGCCTCTGCTCCATCCACACTCCCCAGCACCTTACCCATCCCAGGCACACACACACTGGCACACACCAGCACACACACATCCAGCACACTGACACACACGCCAATGACAAAACGCACACGCACGCACATTCAGGGGACTGAAGCCAGACTCACAGGGGATGGGGCCCTGGAACACACACACGCATCCACATGCACTGCGCAGTCCTCAGTTCCCTCTCCCTCCAAAGCACCCTCCCTTGCCTCACCTGCAACCCCAAAGTCACAGCAGCTCTTCCTCTGTGACCTCGGCCTCTTCCCCACCGATGAAGCTGCTCCAGCATCCCGGGGGAAGAGGAAGCCCACCCACACGGAGCAGAGTGCCCTCGCCCCCGGACACCCTCCCCCAGGCGCAGACGGACTGAGGCCCCCACCCGCAAGTCCCCCCGGAGTGCTAAGAGCAAGACCCCGCCACCGCCCTGCAGCTCAGGCACAAGGTCTCCGTCCTCCATCCCTCAGGCCCCCACTGCACAGGTGCCCCCACCACACCCTGCCCCAGGTTCCCCCACCCACAGATATACCATCCCCAAGATGCTCCGGCCTTCTCCCCTGCCACTTGCTCTCCCAGCACCACACCCCCGCTGCGCTTGTCTGTGCCACTGATGTGGTGAGGGTGTCCCCCCCTCTGTCCAACCCACCTTGCCTGTTCCCCATTCTCCTCCCCTGGAGGTAGGCACTGCAGTGGAGTCCACTACCGCCCTGTCTGACTTGGGCACTGCAGTGGCGGACCTGTCCACCCCATCTGCAGGGTCCACTGCAGTTGTGCCGGCACCCACGACATCTGTGTCATGCCCCCCAGTTGTGCCGGCACACACCATGTCAGACACCTCCACTGCAGTTGTCAGTGGCTCTCCAGCACCCACCACCCCTTCCCTGACTCCCCTGGTGAGCCCTGATCCTGTCCCTGCGGTGCCTGGCCTGCCCCCCGGTTGCCCCTCCTAGTGGATTGTCCCTGGTATTGTGCAGGCATGCGTAGGGTGACATCTGCCAGTGTCACCCTGTTTGAACTTTGACAATGGACTGGCCATTGGCCTTTGCTCTTTTTTCAGGACTTCGCTTGGCCTCAACACATATGCTGAATAAAGCAACTTTCTTTTCTCTAGTGCTCATGCTTCAGATGTACATGTTGTTGGTGCAGCTAACCATGCCCTTGCTGCAGTGATGGTGATATCTGGTCTCATGATTATGAAGTGTTACTGTGCAGGAACCCATGTGGTCCAGGGGGAATGTGTCCTATCATGTGGTGTATCCATGTCATCAATAGCAGCATCTGAGGGTGTCATGTGTTCAGTATTTGGCAATGGGTTTCCTACTTACATTGGCAATTTCATATCTGTGGCTTCCACCCCTGCACATCTGTTGTGCCTGCCATCGTTGCATTTGTCTACTTCCCTGACCGTGTTGCCATCTCCAGTGGACATGCAGGTTTGGGCATCAATGGGGAGGGACTCATCCGTGTAGTCAGTGCAACATTGCTATACAAGTGTGTTGGATCTGTGCTGATGATTCCGTTGGCACATCCATGACCAGGCTGATGTGATGGGAGCCCTCATTTGGTGCTAATTGTTGATTGTGTGACCAAGTGCTCAGCTGACATGATGGGGCCCTACTGAGGCAACATATGGCACAGCTTTCCTCACACAGGAGTGGAGTCCCCTCATGGCAGTGTGTACACGTGTGACATTGCCTGCGCCCAAGGTGTGTGTTGTATGTGCATGTCTGTGTGTTCACTTCCATTCATCTGCGCATGCTGTGATCCCTAGTGTTGTACCTGTTTGTGATGCTTGCTGACTTGAGCTATGTTCCCCCAAAGTCTTCTCCCTGTGTTCTCTGTGATGTGGGTGCATGGCACATTACTGGTCATCAGGGTGTCACCCATAGGTGTGTTTGCTGTCAGGGCAGAGTTTGTGTGCTGACGCAGATGGGTCACAGTCAGGTTTCCCTTTGGCACTTGTTGTTTGCCCCTGTCATGTGATTTCCAGTTTGTGTTATCTTTCAGTGATTGTGACACGTTGTGTGTGTGACTGCTGGCACTCCTTAGGGTCCGGGCTGCAATGTTGGTTGTTGTCTATGTGTGTTCTTTGTGGGTGACCTTGGCTTCTTCATTGGTGTGTGACTGTGGCTGGGATCCCATTGGTCGGTGTGGTATTGCCGTCATGTCCATGTACAGCGTAGTGTGCAGTGTGTCAGACATTCAGGAGTCTTGTTGAGTGTCCATGTGTGATGTGTTTCTACACCTTGGTTCCCACCCACCACCCTGGAATAGTAATGGGTGCATGTGCAATGTCACCAGTGCATGTGTACTTCACTGCTGCACATTGTTGGAGGTCGAGGGGTGTGGTCTTGAGTGTGTGCAGATGAGAGTTGTTGCCCGGCTAGTCCCCTGCCTCCATGTTGGCCTTGGCTTACTGGCCATGCTGATTGATTTGTGCTTGTGTAGGTGTGATGGTAGTTAGTTGCTCAGGACACCTGACTGTGGTTCACAGTGTGAACGACATTTAGCTTTGTCATCACAGTGGTATTTTTCTTCAGCCCAGGGTCACCACATTGTGGGGGCCCTGGGGGTGGTGCTGTGGTGTGTCTGTGACTTGCTGTGTCAGTTGTTGTTCCTACGTGCCTGTGTGACATGTGTGTTTTGTGCTCCCTCTCACCTGTCAATGCCTGCTTGCCCACATAGGGGATTTGGATCCATGAGTTACCTTAGTGTGGCAGTGTATGCACATCTGTATGATTGGTATTCAGCTCTCCTCATGTGTTGTGTTGTTGCCTGGGGACACTGGCACCCCCACCCCTCACCTGCTGTGTATGATGACAGTGTTGGTCTGCCTGTTTGTGTTTGTGCATCTGCACCACTGCATTGGCATATCTTGGGTGTGCCATTGGCTGTATGTTGTTTGGTGTGTTTCCCCTGCTGTCCCTGGGACTCCTAGGTCATCGGTCAGCACAGTGATCATGGTTTGTGTGTCCCATTGCTGCCATGGTATGGTATCTGTTCACCTCACATCTGCTGTCTCCACAGGGTATCTGCATTTGTGTGCCCATTGGTGCAAATATGTGGTTCTGCATTCTGATGGTCACTTCTGTCATTGTGTCATTGATGACTGTTGACGGTCTCAGCCCCCATGGGTGTTGTTTGTCTGCACATGGCCAAAGGAATGTTTCATTTGCACTGCAGTATTTGGCTCCCCCAATTTATGTTGCAATGGGACACATACACTACTTTGCCACAGATGAGTTTTTGGTTCTGTGACCAGGAATGATCCATGCAGTTTGGCAGTTGCAGCTCTTTCTTTGTCAACAATTACCTTTTGGTCACTGTGATGATGAGGGTGTAGACCCCATTGCCACAATGGTCAAAATGTGCTTCAGCTATGGACCCCACACTTGCCTTTTGGTCACTGTGATGATGGGGGTTTAGACCCCATTGCCACAATGGTCAAAATGTGCTTCAGCTATGGACCCCACACTTGCCTTTTGGTCACTGTGATGATGGGGGTTTAGACCCCATTGCCACAATGGTCAAAATGTGCTTCAGCTATGGACCCCACACTTGCCTTTTGGTCACTGTGATGATGGGGGTTTAGGCCCCATTGCCACAATGGTCATGGGCTGCTTAGCATTGTGGGTGCCACACACATATATGTGTGGCACATGTGCTAGGGGGTCACATTGTATGTTCAATGTCATGTTCGGTGTTGTAGGCATTTGACACAGCCTGCTCACACGCTTGTCATGGTGGTGGGGGGATGTCTTAATCTTGCATTCCCTAGGTTGTGGTGTGCTTGTTGTGTCATGCATTGTCCATCCTATGAGTGGGGGTGGTAGTAGTGGTAGGCATCCAGCCCCCCTGGCTAAGGGTGGTAGTAGTGGTGGGCATCCTGCCCCCTGGGTGAGGGTGGTAGTAGTGGTGGGCATCCTGCCCCCCTGGGTGAGGGTGGTAGTAGTGGTAGGGCATCCTGCCCCCCTGGCTAAGGGTGGTAGTAGTGGTAGGCATCCTGCCCCCTGGCTAAGGGTGGTAGTAGTGGTGGGCATCCTGCCCCCCTGGCTGAGGGTGGTAGTAGTGGTGGGCATCCTGCCCCCTGGGTGAGGGTGGTAGTAGTGGTGGGCATCCTGCCCCCTGGCTGAGGGTGGTAGTAGTGGTAGGCATCCTGCCCCCTGGCTGAGGGTGGTAGTAGTGGTAGGCATCCTGCCCCCCTGGGTGAGGGTGGTAGTAGTGGTAGGCATCCTGCCCCCCTGGCTGAGGGTGGTAGTAGTGGTAGGCATCCTGCCCCCCTGGCTAAGGGTGGTAGTAGTGGTAGGCATCCTGCCCCCCTGGCTAAGGGTGGTAGTAGTGGTAGGCATCCTGCCCCCCTGGCTGAGGGTGGTAGTAGTGGTGGGCATCCTGCCCCCTGGCTAAGGGTGGTAGTAGTGGTAGGCATCCTGCCCCCCTGGGTGAGGGTGGTAGTAGTGGTAGGCATCCTGCCCCCCTGGGTGAGGGTGGTAGTAGTGGTGGGCATCCTGCCCCCTGGCTAAGGGTGGTAGTAGTGGTAGGCATCCTGCCCCCCTGGGTGAGGGTGGTAGTAGTGGTAGGCATCCTGCCCCCCTGGCTAAGGGTGGTAGTAGTGGTAGGCATCCTGCCCCCTGGGTGAGGGTGGTAGTAGTGGTAGGCATCCTGCCCCCCTGGCTAAGGGTGGTAGTAGTGGTAGGCATCCTGCCCCCTGGCTAAGGGTGGTAGTAGTGGTGGGCATCCTGCCCCCTGGGTGAGGGTGGTAGTAGTGGTGGGCATCCTGCCCCCTGGCTGAGGGTGGTAGTAGTGGTAGGCATCCTGCCCCCCTGGCTGAGGGTGGTAGTAGTGGTGGGCATCCTGCCCCCCTGGCTGAGGGTGGTAGTAGTGGTAGGCATCCTGCCCCCCTGGGTGAGGGTGGTAGTAGTGGTGGGCATCCTGCCCCCCTGGCTAAGGGTGGTAGTAGTGGTAGGCATCCTGCCCCCCTGGGTGAGGGTGGTAGTAGTGGTGGGCATCCTGGCCCCCCTGGCTGAGGGTGGTAGTAGTGGTAGGCATCCAGCCCCCCTGGGTAGGGGTGGTGTGGTAGGCATTCAGGCCCTGTGTGCATATGTGGTATTGGTGATGGGCATCCCGCCTCCTATGGTGCTGCTGTTGCTGGTGTAAGTATATTCAGATTCCCAGTGTATGTGTGTGATGTGTCGTGTACGTGTTGTATGTGTTTTGTGGTTGGTGTCTGACTTACCTTCTGCGCCGTACGCGTCCGTGCCTGTTCCGAGTAGATGTAGAATATTGGCTATGATCGACGAAGGGATTCATGGTTGGTTCGTGCTCGTTCGTCCTTTCTCCTGCTTCGTCGTCTCCGCCGCTTGGCTTCGGCTCCCCTCGCCGCCTCGCGTCCGTCCTCGTCGGTGCTGTGTCTGCCTCGTAGCCGTGGATCGTGTTGTGGCGCGATTCGGAGCTTATGTGCGCCTCCCGGATGCTTTGACGTGCCGCAGGCGTAGCGACGGGTTCGGCGGCGCGTACGGAAAGCGCATCGCGACTCTGTCCGGCCGGACGGGGCTGCATTTTCCTTCCGTGCGACCTCGATTCCGGGCGTTTCCGATTCGCCTCGG
>CAWUFW010029600.1:0-18737 GCA_963921515.1 Calotriton arnoldi
AGAGCTATGATCAGTAAAAAACAGAATGCTGAGGCTCGCACAGGGAGGGTGAAGCAGAACGATACACCACTTCCACTCCTTACCAAATTGTGTAAGTCCTCAACTGTAGCTTCCAAGCCCATACCCAGTGGAAGAAATGGCAGCAGGGTTGAGTGCCTGGCACCAAAGCCAGAGAACATGGCAGAAAGGGGGTGATGAAGCAAGGCATGAAGCTGGGGCTAGGAACAGCTGATTGTCTGTTCATTTTAATCAATGGCATCGACAACACATAAGGTTCATATCATAATGACAAAAGGCACCCGTAATTGGCACGCTCACTCTGAGTGGCTTCGGGTGTACTTCTTCATCAGCAATTGAGCAGTTTGTGATATTCACACATTCTTTCTTTCAACTGAAAAGCAGAGATGGCAAGGCTGTTCATATCAGACTATGACTGTAAGAAAATGAGTTTTCAATTGGTGGCAATGTTATAGTTTCTGAAAGAAGGTGATGCGCTGTTCGAGTAAAGGCTATAGATTACTAATAAAGAACATGAGTGCTAATAAAGAGAGCTCAGAGTATGTGTATGATATCAGCAATGGTTGCTGTGCAGTTGGTCAGAGCAGCTTTTAAAGACTTTCCTATCAGATACATTCAGCTTGTTTTTCAGTCTTTAATCATTGTTTTTATATCACTTGAGTTTATATTCAGTAAAGTTACTAAATAAACCTGAGCTGAACCCTCTTGTAGCTTTGCCATAGTGGAGACAGGCGTACCTTAAAAGCAATGTATTAAGTATTTATACAGTACCAAAACAGTAATAAACCAAAACACAACAACAGGGGGGCGTGGCAAATGGTCTAAGTTGGTGGCTGCATAATTTAGGAGCTTCCGGGCCCAGGACCGACAATCCACAAAAATCATCTGACTAAAGGGACAATTTGTCTAAGGATGACGCCTGCGTTGGATGTCAGTACCCACTGCTGGGGCATATCAGATGGCATAAGAGAAAGACATTGGTGCTGCTGAGCCTTTCTGCCCATGACCCGGCCTGTGATCGGCAATCCGCCCCAGGGCGACCAAGCCAGCTGCGCCCCAGTGCTGACACTGTATATCGCCCTACATTGCGCTGTGAGCTGCTGTGACTCGTAGTCTGTGGGAGAGGGGGTGCCCGGCACTGCACCACGAGACGACGCGCATGATGGTGCAGATGTTGTGCTGGCCTAAAGGCGTAGGCAGCTCTATGCAAAATATTTGCACAAACCACCCACTGGTGCCAGGGCACTGTGATTAGGGCTGGAGATGGCGGACCAGACAGGGACTGGAACGGTCCAGTAATGTGCACAAGACACAGGCATAGATGGTGCCCTATCCGCACTGTCCTGAAGGGAGCAGCACGGAGAGGTGTGGTCCGAGGTGCCGCATTAGAATCAGAGGTTCACCACGCTGCAAGGAAACCATGAGAGGAGACCCCAGTGCAGCGGTGTGGACGCTTAAGGGCTACTGCTGTGGTGTGGAGGCCTAATATAGTTGCGCACTCCCCGGAGCCTGACAAAGCTGTGGGATACCAGACACTGGGTGCGCAAGTGAGCTGAACGCGGAGGTAGCTGTCGTCACTCTAAGAGGCTGAACGAGGGTAGGGAATGCTGCGAGTGCTTAGCCCCTGCACTGCCTGACTGGCCAGCCTGGGCTCACTGAACCATTGGAGCCCCACTGTACATTAATTCTAAGCTCACCATAGACTCAGTACTCTGGCCCTGCCACTTTGCTAGTGCAACAGGGAAGGGGTGATCATCCTTGTGAACATATGCTGCACTGGGAACCTGCCCCTGACTCTTAAACATTGTCTGTGAGGCACCCCAGCCCTCTGATATTGCCATTGGGATCATGGAGCTGGGAACTCACTCTCTCTGTTGGCCTGCTATTATTGCCTCTTGACACCAGGAATGTGCTGCTCTCTGATGCCAGCAGTGTCAACTCTATAAGAATTAATTAAATGCACCCTGTGGAGGCAACCGCCTGGTACGATAGTCGGCCAGTCAGACCAGTACTCCCACACTGATCTTTATGGGTATGACCTGCCAGGGGCCCGCACTGTCAGCCCTCCCCGAGGCGCTCTATCCACTGTGCTGTTTCTCATCCAGGTTCCTGGGACCGACATGCTGTATCGGATCTGTCATACACCTGAATGACTTTCCGGTGTGAATGTACACCCAGACAATTTCCCAGGTCTCAACACATTGGAAACCATTAAGTGTACACAATGGGCCAAACCTGAGGTTAAACTACAGACCCCCACCTGAAAGTTTCTCCAGGTAAACGATGGAATACTACATACCTCCCACTAATGCTGCCCCACAGCAGGACAAGCTGGCATCATCCTGAGGGAAATACACGAATCCAGAGCAGCCCTAGAGCAGCGCCTGTGAACCCTCACCACTGATCTCGGCCTCCTTAAAGATGATCACAGGAAATTGACAGATACGTTTAAGACTACTGAAACAACTTTCGCTGTATTGATGCCCTGGCAATCAGAACAAGCATCTACGGTTGCATGACATCAATGACAAGTAAATGTGCTGCAAGAATGCGTAGAAGATGCTCAGGGCCAAGCTTGTCATTACAATGTATGGATCAACAGAATGCCAGAGGGAACAGAAGGCCTCAATGCCATGCAATACATAGGGGACTGGCTACATACCATGGTGGCACCTACTGCCCTATCCGACTGGTTTACAGTGGGGAGGGTGCACGGTGCTCCTGCCAAGAGGCCCCTGTGGGAGCACCGCTGCGCCCCATAGTGGCTCATATTTTGAACTATAAGGACCGCAGTGCTCTTCTCCATCAAGCAAGAGAAACAGCACCTATCCTGATGAAAACTGCCCAAATATTGGTATTCCCGGATTATACACTGGCCGCCCAGCATCAGAGGGCCTCCTTCCAGGTGGTAAAGAGACAGCTGCATAGAGTTCATCTTACCTATACCCTGCTGTTCTCTGCTAGGCTCAAAGTCTTAAATGAACAGATAAGTATTTTCTTTGATACCCCAGATGAAGCATAGGATTGGCTAGAACAGCATTTTTCTGAAACTCGAAAGGCCTGTTGCTTCACAGTCCTTGCCACCCAACACACAGCACCCACAACGGTAGAGACTACGGGGACTGACTAATCAAACACAGGACAGCACAGCCACCTCTCCACAGCAGGCTTTGGAGAGTCGGAGGGCTACAATTACCTCAGCGACTTCCCTCCAAAACGCCCAGTCACCTTCCAGCACCAGTTCCTCGCCGGGCAGTGCTTCGATCTCAGAGGGAAGCATGGCACTCTTTTCATCGATCACTCCTCAGACAGCCAACAAACTCCTGGGATAAAGACTTTAAAAGTACTGCAATGAGGGGCTCCATCAGCCCATATAAGGTTGTCCTGAGATGTCACCCATTAAAATAGCTGATAAGAGAGACAACTTGGTACATTGATACATGGCAGGTGGGGTCCTGTGGATGCCTGAAATGGGAGAACTGATACCACAGGCAACTTGTGTGGTACCTGTAGGAGCTCAGACAGTGCTGCTGATTTTAGAGTGCCCCCCCCCCCTCTGAGTAACAACGTTGCTTATTTTTCTTCAATGCCGGGCGAAGGTAATTATACTACCTGTGACATTTATACCTAAAGATGTATTCCAGACGGATTTCCGATTACAGAGACATGATTATTTTTGATTGCCTAGTTGGACCATAATGCATCATCTGTAACTCTGACTGGTTGACATATCAGAAGTGCTGTTGGTATAAAGGACAGCAGTCACATGACAAGTTGATTTGCCTGCTACACCATGAGTAAGGTCAGAAGACCGAAGCGCGTCGGGAGGCACTATTTGTGTTATGTTCTGGCGAAAATTAAATATATTGGATGCTTGCAGTCGAATGCTTCCCTCTTTCTCTATGGGTATTTGAGAAGCGGATTATAAATATATATATATAGATATAGATATATATATGTATTTAGCAGCCCATGAAGAAGCGGCTAGATGACGTGAAACGTGTTGGCTTAGTTAATTAACCCAGAGCAGAGAAGCAAGCTGCATTATACTGCCGGATGGCTGAGAACTGTCGAGTGCCCCCTCATTGCGTTGGGAACTTTGTTGAATTACATATTGCACAGCAGCCCTGCCCTGGAGAGGGCACCATCGTCAGCTGGACAAGAAGTGATAATTCCAGTTGATTGAGGCTGTGATTCCGAACTGTTCGAGATCGTGACAGCACAGGGCTCAATATGCAAAGTGAGCTTGCAACAATACTCTGACACCTACTAAAGGTTTGAAAATTCTTGCTTTTAAATCAAACACACATCGAACTTACTTAAAGTGACATTTTGTTTTTGCTCGCATTTGGGAACTAATGAGTCCATCATGCATCAAATAAGAGTGCTCTCTAGCACACGCCCACTGGGGGCGAGCATGTTAATTAAAAGAGCCGGAAATGATAATCAATGCATGCCTCAGTGTGTGTTTGGAGCAGCCCATGAAGAAGCGGCTAGATGCCGTGAAACGCGTTGGCTTAGTTAATTAACCCAGAGCAGAGAAGCAAGCTGCATTATACTACCGGATGGCTGAGAGCTGTCGAGTGCCCCCTCATTGCGTTGGGAACTTTGTTGAATTATATGTATTTACATGTATATATATATTCACTGAAAAACCGTAGGTTTCAGGCACGTTATAGTTACAAATTAGCATTTTAAAAACCTTTGAAATTCACTGAAAGACCATAGGTTTCAGACACGTTATAGTTAGAAATTCGCATTTAAAAACCTTTGAAATTCACTGAAAAACCAGAGGTTTTAGGGACAGTTATAGTTAGTTGGACATTGCACTCGTACAAAACCCGTGAAATTCCCCCGTTATAGTTAGTTCAGCTAACTATAACTCGCGCCCCGCAATGCACTGCTGATGACGTCACATATTACATCACTCATGACATGGTCAGTGACATCACTGATGACATCACTGATGACATCTCAAATGACATCACTGATGACATCATCCAGTGACTGTGTGTTTCTGTAAAGTTTAAATATGTTTAATATATATAGGGAAAGGCGTATTGAAGAATGAGTGGGTGTATAAGTGTCTGAATGGATGATTTAGTACGTGCGTGACTGACTCTACAAGTGAGTGATTAAACGTATCTTACTGAATGCATGGGTTAGTGACTAAACTGTGTGAATGTCTGTATCCGTCTGTTGGTGTGTAAGTGGATGCATGGATTTGTGAATAGCTACATGAGTGTCTATATGGGTTATTGATTGGTTCTATGAGTATCTGTATGGGTGCCTGAGTGTTTGTGTGGATGGGGTGTGTGCGACTGTGCATAGATGTGTGAGTGGGTGATTCACTGGGTGGATGGTTTCAAGAGTGCATCTGTGATAGACTGTATGGGTGGGTAAGTGTGTGTAAGAGTGTGTTAGTGAGTGAATGTATGTCCCAGTGGTACATGTGTGAGTAACTACATATGTGAAAGGCAGTATATATGTGTGTTGGAGTATATAAATAGCTATAAGCAAGAGTGAGTGATTGTGATAGTGGCTGTATGGATGATTGTGTGCTTGTATCAGTGATTGTATAAGAGCGTAACAATGTGCTAGTATTTGTATGATTAAGTGAGCTGGTGTGTGTATAACTGTATAGGTGAGTAAATGGCAGTGTGTTTAATTATTTGCATGACTGACTAGGTGTGTGAGTACCTCTATGGATGAGTGGCGGTGTTTGAGTGTCTATATAGGAGTAAGAGTGCATATGATAGTCCTGTACTGAGTGACCATAAGTATGAGTGACTGTACGGGTGAGTGAGTGGATGTGTGTGTGTAGACCCAAGAATCAGTGAGTGGGTATGTAGTTATTGGTGTTGGAGTGTCTATGGTTTTGCGAATGGCACTCTGTAATTTAGATTGGGTGTATCAAAGGTTATATTAGGGTGTGAGGAGCTGCATCAGATTATCACGTGGATGATGTCATCAGTGATGTCATTTGAGATGTCATCAGTGATGTCATCAGTGATGTCACTGACCATGTCATGAGTGATGTAATATGTGACGTCATCAGCAGTGCATTGCGGGGCGCGAGTTATAGTTAGCTGAACTAACTATAACGGGGGAATTTCACGGGTTTTGTACGAGTGCAATGTCCAACTAACTATAACTGTCCCTAAAACCTCTGGTTTTTTCAGTGAATTTCAAAGGTTTTTTAAATGCGAATTTCTAACTATAACGTGTCTGAAACCTATGGTCTTTCAGTGAATTTCAAAGGTTTTTAAAATGCTAATTTGTAACTATAACGTGCCTGAAACCTACGGTTTTTTCAGTGAATTTCAAAGGTTTTGTAAATGACAATTTTTAAATGTATTAATTTTTATATTAATTTTTTTCATACTGATTTACTACATTTTTAGAAACAATTTCTTTTTACATATTTTATTTTTTAAATTACATTGTAATTACATTATACATTACATTACAAAAATACTTTCTCAGAATGAATTACTTTAGTTTAAATACTTTGCACATAGGCAATAGACTTTTAAGTACAGTAGTTACAGTTGTTGCAATGGGCAACACATTTTCAAACACAATGCAACATTCAGCTCAATGTGAATTTCTAGTTAAATGCAATTAGTTACTTTATGGATTACTTTTCTAACCACAGGACTGGATCCTAGATTCAGTCCTGGTACATCTCCTGTAAACAGTTGAGTAAAAGCGTTTTGGTTACAGTCGTGATTTTTAAGGAATATTATTGTATTTTAAAAGTTGACACTTAGAAACTTTTTCTCATAGAATCACCAATGTTATCCTATGGAAGGAAATTCACTTAGCAGGTAAAAACTGTTATCATTACTTTTTCTTACTCAGTGTTGGATCCTGGATCCAGCACTGGTGCATCTCCTGTAAACAGTTGAAAGAATGCGTTTAAGTCATACAGGCGATTTTTAAGGAATATTTGTAGTTTGTGAAAATCGACACTTTGAAACTTTTCTGCTGAAAACCAGACCATGGATTCCTATGGAAGAAAATATAAGTTACTGGTAAGTACGGTTAAAATTACTTTTCAGGACCAGTACTGGGCTGAAAGATACAGCACTGAGGTCTCTCCTTATAACAGGTGAGTAAATCGGAATTCGTATTTCGGCTGATTTTAGAGGAATATTTGTATGTTTCAAAAATCAACACTTAGAAACTTTTTCAGCAAAAGCAGGCAATGATATCCTATGGAAGGAAATTCAAGTTACTGGTAAGTACGGTTAAAATTACTTTTGAGGATCAGTACTGGGCTGAAAGATGCAGCACTGAGGTCTCTCCTGATAACAGGTGAGTAAATCGGAATTCGTATTTCGGCTGATTTTAGAGGAATATTTTAAAGTTCCAAAACTCCACACTTAGAAGAATTTCCAAGTGAAACCAGTCAATGTTAGCCTATGAAGGAAATTCAAGTTACCGGTAAGTACGGTTAAAATTACTTTTGAGGATCAGTACTGGGCTGAAAGATGCAGCACTGAGGTCTCTCCTGATAACAGGTGAGTAAATCGGAATTCGTATTTCGGCTGATTTTAGAGGAATATTTTAAAGTTCCAAAACTCCACACACAGAAGAATTTCCAAGTGAAACCAGTCAATGTTAGCCTATGAAGGAAATTCAAGTTACCGGTAAGTACGGTTAAAATTACTTTTGAGGATCAGTACTGGGCTGAAAGATGCAGCACTGAGGTCTCTCCTGATAACAGGTGAGTAAATCGGAATTCGTATTTCGGCTGATTTTAGAGGAATATTTTAAAGTTCCAAAACTCCACACTTAGAAGAATTTCCAAGTGAAACCAGTCAATGTTAGCCT
This sequence comes from Calotriton arnoldi, assembly GCA_963921515.1. Taxonomy (NCBI): domain Eukaryota; kingdom Metazoa; phylum Chordata; class Amphibia; order Caudata; family Salamandridae; genus Calotriton; species Calotriton arnoldi. The sequence continues at coordinate 7,858 of CAWUFW010029600.1, forward strand.
ATGTAAGGAAATTCAAGTTACTGGTAAGTACGGTTAAAATTACTTTTCAGGACCAGTACTGGGCTGAAAGATGCAGCACTGAGGTCTCTCCTGATAACAGGTGAGTAAATCTGAATTCGGATTTCGGCTGATTTTAGAGGAATATTTGTATGTTTCAAAAATCAACACTTAGAAACTTTTTCAGCAAAAAGCAGTCAATGATATCCTATGGAAGGAAATTCAAGTTACTGGTAAGTACGGTTAAAATTACTTTTGAGGATCAGTACTGGGCTGAAAGATGCAGCACTGAGGTCTCTCCTGATAACAGGTGAGTAAATCGGAATTCGTATTTCGGCTGATTTTAGAGGAATATTTTAAAGTTCCAAAACTCCACACTTAGAAGAATTTCCAAGTGAAACCAGTCAATGTTAGCCTATGAAGGAAATTCAAGTTACCGGTAAGTACGGTTAAAATTACTTTTGAGGATCAGTACTGGGCTGAAAGATGCAGCACTGAGGTCTCTCCTGATAACAGGTGAGTAAATCGGATTTCGGATTTCGGCTTATTTTAGAGGAATATTTGCACAATGGTGATGGGTGGGGGCGGGGCCTGAGGTGACATCTGTGCAAACGCGCCCCGTGGTGCGTTTTAAGTTGGGGGATTAAGTCCCCTTGAATCATGAGGGTCCCTACGGGCCAACTAGCCCACCAGGAACCTCCAGTATGCGCTAGGGGCTGCGTTGCAGAGACATGTACAGAGGCCACACCCCTTTTACACCTCTCTGCAACGCAGCTCTGTGGCGCTTTCTGGACGTACCTGTTGGGCTAGTTGGCCCCCAGGGACCCTCAGGATTGAAGAGGATTTAATTCCCCATCTTAAAACGCGCCACGGGGCCTGTTTGCACACATGTCACCTGAAGCCCCGCCCCTCCCTTCACCACTGTGCAAACACGCCCCGTGGCGCGTTTTAAGTCGGGGGATTAACTCCCTTGAATCCTGAGGGTCCCTGGGGTGCAACTAGCCCACCATATACCTCCAAAAGCGCCATAGAGCTGCGTTGCAGAGAGGTGTAAAAAGGGGCGTGGCCTCTGTACACCTCTCTGCAAGGCAGCCCCTGGCGCATACTGGAGGTTCCTGGTGGGCTAGTTGGCCCCCAGGGACCCCCAGTATTCTAGGGGAATTTGTTCCTCTCTGCAAACGCGCCAGGGGGCGCGTTTGCAGAGTGGTGAAGGAAGGGGGCGGGGCCTGCGGGCCCGATCGTTTTTTTGTTTTTAAATTTGTTTTTTTGGGGAGGGGGCCGCGTGGCCCCCTCCCGGGCCACTACTTGTCCCGGGGACCCCATCCCCCGGGCTGGCCCTCTCGTTGGGGACTGTGGGGGTCCCCAATCCCCCCACAGTCCCGCCGGCTCCCCGTGTCCTACGGGAGCCGGCATTGCTTACACATGGGGAGCTGCTAAGATGCAGCTCCCCATGTGGAAAGCGATCGGCTTTGGATATTGGAAGAGAGAGCAGGTTTCCTGCTCTCTCTTCCAATATCCAAAGCAAGTTTGCAATGACAGGACGGAGCCGCGAGGCTCCCGTCCTGTCATTGCAAACAGCAGTGTCCCGGGGGTAGGCACCCCGGGACACTGCAGGAGCCGGCCCTGGGGGTGGTGGTCCCCAGGGCCATCAAGGGCTCCAGGAGGGGGCCGCGCGGCCCCCTCCCATTCAGTGCACAGCCCCGGGGAGGTGGTGGTCCCCGGGCTCTGGGGTCCAAAACGGACCCACATTGTAATTTTCTTAGTGCCCCGGGGAGGTGGTGGTCCTCGGGCGTGTGGGGGCTGGAGCCCCCACACAGGTTTTTAATAAAAAAAGAAGCCCCGGGAGGTGGTGGTCTCCGGGGCTGCGGGAGGGCTCAGAGCCCTCCCGCACCATTGTACATAAAGCCCCGGGGGTGGTGGTCCCCGGGGCTTGGGGGCCCTTAGAGGCCCCCACACATAAAATTAACCCCCCCAGCATGCCCCCGGGACTTGGCCCACCCGGGGCCAATTAACATCGAAGCGCGGAGACCGCGCTTCGATTTTGTTTTTCGGCAGGATTCGCGCACCCTGAGCGCATCCTGCCGATTTTTAAAAAATTTTTTTTTTTTGCCCAGGGGGTCCTTGTGGGACCCCCTGAGCAAACCTAGGGGTCAGGGTGTTTCTACCCTGCTCCCTTTGTGCGCTTTGCGCACTTGTTTCTGTCCCTCGGTTCTACCGAGGGACAAAATGGCTGCCAACATTTCCTGAATCGGAATGTTGACAGCCAGCTGACAGCCAATTAACATGCAGCTCGTGATCGGGAGGGTACGCGGACCCTACTCGTCCCTAGATATCACTAACTTTTACTTTTCATTTTCTCAGCAACTACTGAACGGATTTACACCATTTAACAAAAAGGGTTCTTTCTGAACCAAGAACTACCTCTTTGCCAAATTTGGTGTAATTCCGTTCAGCAGTTCGGGCTGTAGCCGTGTCTAAAGTTTCCTATGGGAAAATGCATGGGGAAAACGCGTTTTGGGACCCCCTTTTTCTCGGCCCCCGCTTGACGTATCACCCCGAGACTTTCAGGGTAGGAGCGGACCGGAGCGCCCCACGAAGTTTGAAAATTTCGCGAAGATACGTCAACCGGCAAGAGAGTTATTTCAAATAGAATGTCGCGGATTTCCTATGGATAATAGGTTGTAACTATAACTATCTACTGGCGACCGCCAGTAGATAATATATATATATATATGGGATTCGGAGTTCGGAGGGGTTTGAAGCACGTGCTTTATAAACTCAGAGGTACAAGTTCACTCATTGTGTCAATACGTAGCCCCGTGAAGAAATTGCATTTACCCGATCCCTGGGCTCTATATTAATGTAACTGTGACTTTGACATTATGGCACATATCTTTTTGACTTTGTAGTCGTGGTCAGAGGTCATGCTGTTGCGGACTTGATATTAGCTCAGGAGAGTTTCCTGGGTTTTTGGCAATCACTATGGGACATTATTAGCAACGTTCGGCAGCATTGATTTTTAAATTGGTTTTGATAGATTTTATGTTATACTGGCAACACAGGATCTCGAGTTTGGCTGTATAGTGTAATTGCTTGCATCTATCCCACTGTGTCATGTTCAAATTGATTTACATGTTTGATCGTTCATTCTGTCTGCATTATTGGTAAATTTTAGCAACCTAAAGAAATGCACTGTGCATTATATTTTTGATGTTGCGCTTTACCTGTATTTATGCTAGTGTCCAGCTGCAGATAGCAAGCTTATGGTACATTTTGTATTTTGGCTGTTAAAGGAACACATGCCCTATAGTATGTCTTCCATTTTCATTAATTAGTCCAGTGGGAAGGGCTATATAACATATGGGAAATACATTGCCAAACTAGATTGACAAAGGCCTCTTGAAGGCCGAAACGCGTCTCTCCTTGTGCTTGGGATTGAGGGCGATCTGCACAAATAAAGAAATGCCGAATCCAGAACTACTTCGTGTCCGTGCCTGGTTTCCATGGAGCTTCTGTGGGTGGAGGTTGTTTGGTTCATTGCGATGCAGCGTGAGCGGTCGTCACGCTTCCACGGAACACCAGTCGTTTTTGTGGCTCTCCCATCTGACCGGTCTTTTTGTGGAGGAGTACTGGAGTGCTATCGGGGGAGCCCCCAGCGGTGTGGCCAGGAAGAGGAACGAGGATGACTGCGGTAGAGGATGCGGGTCTCGTAGCGGGGCGGTTTCTGCAACTGCCAGCACGGGATCTGTATTTTCGCCAACAAGAAATGCCTTGCCCGGAATACTGGCGCCTGCTGGTGACTGGGCACCGCAGACGCCAACGCCGATGCGGTGAGGTAGTTTTGGCGTTATTGATTTTGCGGATGGGTCCCTCTCAACCCCGAGGTTGTGCAATTGGAACATTTCATGTCTGCCGTTTTCGTTTGCTGCAAAACATTTGTTTTTTGCCCGTGTGTGAGATGCCTTTTGACACTGACCCTGCAGGAACACCGGGATTTGTGCATTGCCTATGAAGTAGCTGACTATCCGGCTGCATTATGGGATTCGGAGTTCGGAGGGGTTTGAAGCACGTGCTTTATTAACAGAGAGGTACAAGTTCACTCATTGTGTCAATACGTAGCCCCGTGAAGAAATTGCATTTACCCGATCCCTGGGCTCTATATTAATGTAACTGTGACTTTGACATTATGGCACATTTCTTTTTGACTTTGTAGTCGTGGTCAGAGGTCATGCTGTGGCGGACTTGATATTAGCTCGGGAGAGTTTCCTGGGTTTTTGGCAATCACTATGGGACATTATTAGCAACGTTCGGCAGCATTGATTTTTAAATTGGTTTTGATAGATTTTATGTTATACTGGCAACACAGGATCTCGAGTTTGGCTGTATAGTGTAATTGCTTGCATCTATCCCACTGTGTCATGTTCAAATTGAGTTACATGTTTGATCGTTCATTCTGTCTGCATTATTGGTAAATTTTAGCAACCTAAAGAAATGCACTGTGCATTATATTTTTGATGTTGCGCTTTACCTGTATTTATGCTAGTGTTCAGCTGCAGATAGCATGCTTATGGTACATTTTGTATTTTGGCTGTAAAAGGAACACATGCGCTATAGTATGTCTTCCATTTTCATTAATTAGTCCAGTGGGAAGGGCTATATAACATATGGGAAATACATTGCCAAACTAGATTGACAAAGGCCTCTTGAAGGCCGAAATGCGTCTCTCCTTGTGCTTGGGATTGAGGGCGATCTGCACAAATAAAGAAATGCCGAATCCAGAACTACTTCGTGTCCGTGCCTGCTTTCCATGGAGCTTCTGTGAGAGGAGGTTGTTTGGTTCATATATATATATATATATATTATCTACTGGCGGTCGCCAGTAGATAGTTATAGTTAGGACCTATTTTCCATAGGAAATTCACAACATTCTATTTCCAATAACTTTGGCGCCGGTTGACGAATCTTCGCGAAATTTTCAAAACTTATGGTCCGCTCCGGTCCGCTCCTATCTTAAAAGTTTTGGGGTGATTCGGCAAGTGGTGGCCGAGAAAAAGGGGGTCCCAAAACGTGTTTTCCCCATGCAATTTTCCATAGGAAACTTTAGACACGGCTACAGCCCGAACTGCTGAACGGAATTACACCAAATTTGGCAAAGAGGTAGTTCTTGGTTCAGAAAGAACCCTTTTTGTTAAATGGTGTAAATCCGTTCAGTAGTTGCTGAGAACATCAAAAGTAAAATCACATATATATCTGGGCGGAGCCTAACCACACATGTCATCGTGAGATCTGATTGGCTGTCAGCACTTCATCCTGGAATTGCTGGCAGCCATCTTGGGACCAATTTAAATGATAGTACCCCATTGAAATGCATTGTAGTGAATCAAAGATTTTGAGGGTTACCAAAAGGAGAACTATAAAGGGTGATAACAGACTTTAGTTACATTAGAATTCATTTGTTGATGGTACCATACTAATTTCAGGAATTGTGGTGTGTTCTAAGGTGATTTTACCCTGTGAAAAACCTTCTGCTGGGATATCATGAATCATGTTTGAGAGAAAACTATTTTCACATGCTTGTCCCATAGAGTTTTGGAAGGTGCTCCAGAAGCTAAAATGAGAGCATATTTTCTGTAAATTCACATTATCTTTCTCAGTCATGTGAGAAGGAAGTCTGACATTCTCAGTAAAACATGTACATCCAACAAGGGCAGAGACTGTCAGTTGATTCCTTTGTGTTCTACTGCAGCTTCCCAGAGTGTTCTAAAGAACAACTAGAGTGCTAACAGCCTTACTTGTGACAAAAGTATGGCACACCTGAAGCCATCTTGATTGGAATAAACTGGTAACACTTAAAACATTTAATTTAAAAAGGAACAAAATGATGGGGTTCATTTTGTCATAGAAATTATGGTTAGTGCTATAGAAAGAAAAATTAGGACATGTTTCAAGTGAGATCTCAAATATCTTCCTGTTATATTTCAACAGGAGCAGCCTGTCAGTTGATGCCTTTGTGTTCTACTGCAGCTTCCCAGAGTGTTCTAAAGAACAACTAGAGTGCTAACAGCCTTACTTATGACAAAAGTATGGCACACCTGAAGCCATCTTGATTGGAATAAACTGGTAACACTTAAAACATTTAATTTAAAAAGGAACAAAATGATGGGGTTCATTTTGTCATAGAAATTATGGGTAGTGCTGTAGAAAGAAAAATTAGGACATGTTTCAAGTGTGATCTCAAATATCTTCCTGTTATATTTCAACAGGAGCAGCCTGCCAGTTGATGCCTTTGTGTTCTACTGCAGCTTCCCAGAGTGTTCTAAAGAACAACTAGAGCGCTAACAGCCTTACTTATGACAAAAGTATGGCACACCTGAAGCCATCTTGATTGGAATAAACCGTTAATACTTAAAACATTTAATTTAAAAAGGAACAAAATGAGGGGGTTCTTTTTGAAATAGAAATTATGGTTAGTGCTGCAGAAAGAAAAATGAGGGCATGTTTTAAGTGAGATCTCAAATCCTCTTCTATTTCATTAGAAAATTCTGACATGCAGACTGAAACAATCACTTTCAATACCAGCAGCAGACTTCCAGTTAACTCCCTGGTGAGCAGTAGCTTTACTACAGGGATCTAATGAGCAACTAGAGTGCTAACATTCTGAATTTATGGCAAATGTGAGACACATCTGAATGCCTTCTTGATGGAATCAAAGTAAAAAACTGAAAGCATTTCCTACTGAGGAGACTGCAGTATATGAGGAAATTAGGAAACTTCATAACAAAGAAGTCTTCCAAGATGGCCACCAGAGAAAAAAGAGCCCAAATGTAGCACAAATATTACCCAGATGTAGCCCACATATAGCCCAATGACAAAACTGTGCAAAACACTTTTTATTTTTAGTTGTTTTGCAGTTTTATGTAGTGCAGACTGGTCAGGTATTGGAGCGTTGCATCTTAAAACATGACCCCTACACTACACAAACACCACTACACTACCCTAAACCCTAAAACACTACCCCCAGCACGACCCCCTACACTACCCAAACACCACTGCACTAACCTAAATCCTAAAACACTACCCCCAGCACGACCCCCTACACTACCCAAACACCACTGCACTACCCTAAAACATGACCCCCTACACTACACAAACACCACTGCACTACCCTAAACCCTAAAGCACTACCCCCAGCATGGCCCTCTATACCACACAAGCACCACTGCACTACCCTAAACCCTAAAACACTACCCCCAGCACGACCCCTACACTACACAAACACCACTGCACTACCCTAAACCCTAAAACACTACCCCCAGCACGATCCCCTACACTACCCAAACACCACTGCACTAACCTAAATCCTAAAACAATACCCCAGCACGACCCCCTACACTACCCAAACACCACTGCACTAACCTAAATCCTAAAACAATACCCCCAGCACGACCCCCTACACTACACAAGCACCACTGCACTACGCTAAACCCTAAAACACTACCCCCTACACTGCCCGAACACCACTGCACTGTCCTAAACCTTGAAACACCAGCCCCTGCACGACCCCTACACTGTTCGAACACCACTGCACTGCCCTAAACCCTGAAACACCACCCCCAGCACGACCCCCTACACTGCCCAAACACCACTGCACTGCCCTAAACCCTGAAACACTACCCCCAGCAAGACCCCCTACACTGCCCGAACACCACTCCACTGCCCTAAACCCTGAAACATCACCCCCAGCAAGACCCCCTACACTGCCCGAACACCACTGCACTAAACCCTGAAACACCAACCCCAGCTCGACCTCCTACACTGCCCGAACACCACTGCACTGCCCTAAACCCTGAAACACCACCCCCAGCACGACCCCCTACACTGCCCGAACACCACTGCTCTGCCCAAAACCCTGAAACACCAGCCCCAGCACGACCCCCTACACTGCCCGAACACCACTGCACTGCCCTAAACCCTGAAACACCAGCCCCAGCATGACCCCCTACACTGCCCGAACACCACTGCACTACCCTAAACCCAGAAACACTACCCCCAGCACGACCCCCTACACTGCCCGAGCACCACTGCACTGCCCTAAACCCTGAAACACCAGCCCCAGCACGACCCCCTACACTGCCAGAACACCACTGCACTGCCCAAAACCCTGAAACACCAGCCCCAGCACGACCACCTACACTGCACGAACACCACTGCACTGCCCTAAACCCTGAAACACCAGCCCCAGCATGACCCCCTGCACCGCCCGAACACCACTGCACTGCCCTAAACCGTGAAACACCAGCCCCAGCACGACCACCTACACTGCCCGAACACCACTGCACTGCCCTAAACCCTGAAACACCAGCCCCAGCACAACCCCCTACACTGCCCGAACACCACTGCACTGCCCTAAACCCTGAAACACCACCCCGTGCATGACCCCCTACACTGCCCGAACACCACTGCACTGCCCTAAACCCTGAAACACCACCCCAGCACGACACCCTACACTGCCTGAACACCACTGCACTGCCCTAAACCCTGAAACACCACCCCCTGCACGACCCCCTACACTGCCCGAACACTACTGCACTGCCCTAAACCCTGAAACACCATCCCCAGCAAGACCCCCTACACTGCACGAACACCACTGCACTGCCCTAAACCCTGAAACACTACCCCCAGCAAGACCCCCTACACTGCCCGAACACCACTGCACTGCCCTAAACCCTGAAACATCACCCCCAGCAAGACCCCCAACACTGCCCGAACACCACTGCCTGCCTAAACCCTGAAACACCACCCCCAGCAAGACCCCCTACACTGCCCGATCACCACTGCACTGCCCTAAACCCTGAAACACCAGCCCCAGCACGACCCCCTACATTGCCCGAACACCACTGCACTGCCCTAAACCCTGAAACACCACCCCTGCATGACCCACTACACTGCCCGAACACCACTGCACTGCCCTAAACCCTGAAACACCACCCCCAGCACGACCCCTTACACTGCCCGAACACCACTGCACTGCCATAAACCCTGACAACACCACCCCCTGCACGACCCCCTACACTGCCCGAACACTACTGAACTGCCCTAAACCCTGAAACACCACCCCCAGCATGACCCCCTACACTGCACTGAACACCACTGCACTGCCCTAAACCCTGAAACACTACCCCCAGCAAGACCCCCTACACTGCCCAAACACCACTGCACTGCCCTAAACCCTGAAACATCACCCCCAGCAAGACCCCCTACACTGCCCGAACACCACTGCACTGCCCTAAACCCTGAAACACCACCCCCAGCAAGACCCCCTACACTGCCCGAACAACACTGCACTGCCCTAAACCCTGAAACACCACCCCCAGCACGACCCCCTACACTGCCCGAACAACACTGCACTGCCTAAAACCCTGAAACACCAACCCCAGCACGACCCCCTACACTGCCCGAACACCACTGCTCTGCCCAAAACCCTGAAACACCAGCCCCAGCACGACCCCCTACACTGCCCGAACACCACTGCACTGCCCTAAACCCTGAAACACCACCCCCAGCACGACCGCCTACACTGCCTGAAAACCACTGCACTGCCCTAAACCCTGAAACACCAGCCCCAGCACGACCCCCCACACTGCCCGAACACCACTGCACTGCCCTAAACCCTCAAACACCAGCCCCAGCACGTCCCCCTACACTGCCTGAACACCACTGCACTGCACTAAACCCTGAAACACCAGCCCCAGCAAGACCCCCTACACTGCGCGAACACCATTGCACTGCCCTAAACCCTGAAACACCACCCCCAGCAAGACCCCCTACACTGTCCGAACACCACTGCACTAAACCCTGAAACACCACCCCCAGCAAGACCACCTACACTGCCCGAACACCACTGCACTGCCCTAAACCCTGAAACACCACCCCCAGCACGACACCCTACACTGCCCGATCACCACTGCACTGCCCTAAACCCTGAAACACCACCCCCAGCATGACCCCTACTCTGCCCGAAGACCACTGCACTGCCCTAAACCCTGAAACACCACCCCCCTGCACGACCCCCTACACTGCCCGAACACCACTGCACTGCCCTAAACCCTAAAACACTACCCCCAGCATGACCCCCTACACTGCCCGAACACCACTGCACTGCCCTAAACCCTGACTCACCACCCCCCCTGCACGACCCCCTACACTGCCCGAACACCACTGCACTGCCCTTTAACCCTGAAACACCACCCCCAGCACGACCCCCTACACTGCCCGAACACCACTGCACTGCCCTAAACCCTGAAACACCAGCCCCTGCACGACCTCCTACACTGCCCAAACACCACTGCACTGCCCTAAACCCTGAAACACCACCCCCAGCATGACCCCCTACACTGCCTGAACACCACTGCCCTAAACCCTGAAACACCACCCCCAGCAAGACCCCCTACACTTACTGAACACCACTGCACTGCCCTAAACCCTGAAACACCACCTCCAGCACAACCCCCTACACTGCCTGAACACCATTGCTCTGCCCTAAACCCTGAAACACTGCCCCCAGCAAGACCCCCTACACTGCCCGAACACCACTGCACTGCCCAAAACCCTGAAACATCACCCCCAGCAAGACCCCCTACACTGCCCGAACACCACTGCCCTAAACCCTGAAACACCACCCCCAGCACGACCCACTACACTGCCCGAACACCACTGCACTACCCTAAACCCTGAAACAACACCCCCAGCACGACCCCCTACACTGCCCGAACACCACTGCTCTGCCCAAAACACTGAAACACCAGCCCCAGCATGACCCCCTACACTGCCCGAACACCACTGCACTGCCCTAAACCCAGCAATACGTAACTGAACGGCACACG
>CAWUFW010029601.1:0-18737 GCA_963921515.1 Calotriton arnoldi
CTCTACCTATATGTCTGGCTGCGTCACCGACAACCCTGGAGAATAGTCTCCGAAGGCTGCAGGGGTGCTCTGCTCATGCAGGGGCACCCTCTCACGTAAAACCCAGCACCTGTTAGGTCTCGGAGATAGAGGAGGCTTGATTCTGTCTTTATTTCTCTTTCTGTACTTACCTTCTCTTTTCTGGTTCTGTGGAACAGCGGTTTTGTGCTTGCGGTGGTTCCCGTAGTGTCAGCGGGTATTTAAACGCCGCATATCCTCTATTCCCCGCTTGGTTTTGTTTCCGGTTCGTGTCACCGGAAGGACTTCGCCCGCAGCGCTGGAGGAGACGAGGAGGACGCGCTGCTACTGTGTTGGCTGTTGGCTGTTGCTTCGGACCGGCTCCCCGGATTTTTGGGATTCTAGACCTGACTACTTCGAGCAGCTTGGAATGCTCGTTTGATTTTTCCTCCCGTTCCCTGGTTACGGTGCGAGTGGACTGTTTATTGGATTACGAGAGCAAAGCAAGGTACGATCACTGTGCCAACATTTTTTGTAACCTCCTCCTGTTATAGGGTTTTTGGGTGCATTTTTAAGCGCTCAGAGACAGTAAGGAAGATTTAAGGGATCCCTTGTTAGGTCGAGCCTAGCACAGCGCGCATGCGCTGCTCTAGGAGAGGGCCTTTTGGAATCACTCCAGACATTCAGAAAGCTTTCTGAAAGCTTGTGCGTGTGGTTGTCACATTCTATTGGCCTTTGCATGTGGCTTTCAAAAATGAAAGCACGCAAATGGCCAAAGACGGGTGCATGTCCCGCCTTTTCTCTAAACTTTCCCTCCCATGGCGTTTGGGTCTCGGGAGAGAGCAGCGGCGCGCAGTGTGGCAGCTGCATTCCTCCCTCGTCATGGATAATTAAACACAGCGCGGTCGCTTTCACTTTCGCGGCCGCGCTTGTTCCCCTTTTAGTGGGCTTCGGTTTCAACGTTTCCTTTAAACTCGGTATGTTTTGGTTATGCATGTTAGTGGAAGATTAAGAAACTCATCGACTCAAGAACCCACGTCGTATTTGGGGCCTTTTCCTTTAAATTTACCTCAGATTAAGGAAGACCTCATAATGTGTAAAAATATGCTGAAAACTCAACGTTATATATTTTAATTTTTTGCACAATACATCGGCTATCGGGCAGTCTATGAAGCCGACTTGAGGAATACCATACAGAATAGTGAAGCAGATTTAATTCTCATTTTTTAACCGACTGGAAAGCATCGTGGAGAGAGAGGAAGGGTATGTTGGCAATTTTGCTAGATTATGGTTAACGTTTTTCATTTAGAAGAAGATGTTATAAATACTTACGCCATAGAGTGGAAATCGCTGAAGCATAGCTGTAGATACTCCCTCCTCGCACAGAGCCCTCCCCCACCCTCCAAGCACACACACAGCTGTGGGTTTCTCACAGCAGAGAGACCTCGCACTGCGAATACCCCTCTAGCACCAGCACTCCCCCACTGCCTGCCTCTGTTTACTTCGGCAGCGGCTGCGGCATGTACAGACGGTTAACTCTTTCTCCCCCCCTGTTTCTCTTGTTATCTTTTTATCTGTCAGACGGTATTGCCAATCCGTGTAATTGAAGGCACGGCCCACAAACACGCTCTAAACAAAATAGTGAACTGGTCCGGGGGAGATGGGGCTGCGGAAGAAAGAAAGGCTCTCTTTATTACGGTAGTTGTTGTTAGGACCCGCTGTGCTAAGAAAGACCACGTCACCACTCGTGGGATGAGCCACTGCATAGCATGCGAGATGGCGCTATGAGAGAGAGAGAGGCTCTTCAGGGTGTTGTACGAATGTAGAATGGAGCTGGCAAAATGCGTACACACAGGAAACAGCTAGGCTACTGCACACAGAGAGCGCTCTCCAGTGCTTGCTACTTGTGTGCATTGCACGGCTAGGGAAGTGCACAACATCTGGGTGAGATGAAGTTGCGTAAGAAGGAAAGCTCTCCAGCGCTTACTACTTGTGTGTGCTACACTGTGCTAGGGAAGTGCACAACATGTGGGTGAGATGAAGCTGCATAGGAGGGAAAGCTGTTCTGCGCTTACTACTTGTGTCCCCACCACCCGCACATATACACAGGCTCGCAGTAGATGACTTCACGGACATCTGTACTCTAGACTGGGCCAGAGACAGCTCGCACACACACAGTACATCACATGACGGACAGCTGTACTCTAGACTGGGCCAGAGACAGCTCTCTCTCTCTCAGTACATCACGTCAGGGACAGCTACACTCTAGACTGCACCAGAGACAGCTCTCTCTCTTTCAGTACATCACGGACAGCTGCACTCTAGACTGCACTTTCAAGAGTAAGCCAGGATTTCGCGCGGCATGGCTAAACACTTATAAGGCCCCAAAGGCGAGACCTATTGGCTATGCCTATGCTTGTTTTTTATTTACTGAGGACAAACAGGTTTTTTCCCTTTGATGGGTTTTTCCCCCTAAGAAGAAAGAAGGTGGACTTTATATACTCAAGGAGTCGTTATGTTTTACGAGTGGTGAAACAAGACTTGCTGAACACTCCTCTCTCTGGACATAGGCGTTTTCTATCAGGGGTAAAGGAAGGAACTTTTTTATATACCTGTAGCTACATGACTGTTGTGTCTTCGGTACCAGTTGTATGTTAATCTCTTTTCTCTTTTTCTTCTTCCCAGAGCTAGTTACTGTCCATGACCTGTGCGATTAACCGGTCACAAGGGGGAAGTGCAGTAATAAGGAACTGTGCATTGTTTATTCTTTCTTTTCCCTGTTATCCCCCACCTTCTCTCGGTGCCTTACTCTTATATTGCCCGTATTGTTATGGAGTGGGCAGTGGGGATTAGGGCACGGGTAGCGGTCTTGGACAGTCTTTGCTCCTGCAGTGTTGGGGTTGCCAGTGCATGGTGGCGGAACAGCACCCTGCCTTCAGGATTGGTAAGGCCTGCTATAGGGCTAACTTATAGGTTTTAAGTGTAGTGACCTATAGATATAGTAAACCTATATCTAAAGTATATCTAAAGTAAGTGGTGCATGCACCATCTTACACAGGCTGCAATGGCAGGCCTGTAGTTCTATTTTGCATGGCCTCTCATGGATGGCATAATACATGCTTCAGTCCATGGGAGGCCTCCGGGGTACCTATGCCCTGGGTACATGTGTACCATATACTAGGGACTGACAAGGGTACTCCAGTATCCAATCTGGAGTGTACCCAAGGACTGTGGACGTCTTATCTCCCATTATCATTCATCCTTGATCCTCCACAAAGGCCTGAGGTTTATCCCTTTCGTTTGGACAACTATATCATTACTTATCCTTCATCTAAAATTTAAGGTATGTCCACAGGTCGAACTATTAACATTGATTAGGTTTTCTAGCCATAGAGATATCTCTGTAGTATGATAACACCCGTTATCTTTTGCCTGTTGTTCATAGGTCGTCATTTCTTTATTTTTTTCAGTGAGCGATTCTAGTCCTGACGATAGAGGATTCCAATATTTGCTCCCCAGTATTGTCAACAGGTACTAGTTTTTACTTACGATGTGATATTCTTGTTCACCTAATTATTGGAGCGCTCTAATATCCATCTTTTCGGACATTTGTGTCCATTTGTTGTTGCTCTTCCCTCAGCTTCTTTCAGGATATATTTTCTGCCTGGAGGTTGTTCCCAGGAATCAAAGATTTAATCAGTTGTTTGGAAATGGTGAGCACATAAATGTGTCATCTTTTACTTAGATTTTCTGCATTGTGCTATATTCGTGTTCTTCTTTTTTCTTTTGGGCAGTTGGTGGAACTCTATATGCCGAGACTGGCTTTAGATGTACTCTTAGAACACCAGTTCTATATCTTTCCACATCCACTTTGAATCCTAAATATGCACACGATGTATCCTTTGTCTTTTTTCTTTTCTTCTTTATTTTATACTTTGGTTAACACTTCAGCATACTTGGGATCTGCAGTTCTTCTATTCAAACTGAGTTCACCACAGAAATTTGTATATATTTATGGGAGATGTCCTTGACTTAATGTACCTTTAATCTGTTTTTGTAGATAATGTTTTTTCATGTGGTTTCCTGACGAAGGCGACACGTTCGCCGAAACGCTCGTCGAGATATTCTGAAGAATCAGCGCAACATTTATGTATTTGTTGATATGTATGTTTCACTCTTTTGAGTAGAGTGGCTTTTCTTGTGACTGTAAGTATGTATCATTCAATATGAGCATTTTCATGTATAATGTGTAGTGAGAAGATTTCTCAAAACAAGACAGAGAGTGATTTCATTTCCATTAAGAATCTAATCTCTGTATTTAGCAAGTAATACACTGATCAGCTATTTGTGATATCAAACTGAGTCATTGTCTTTGTAACTTTCAAGCCACTTTTTTTAATGATTTTGTAATAAAAATAAATTGACATTTTCTTAATTATTTGGTACATTGAGTTGATCTCTTTATCAAAATTTGTATTAAGGTTTGTGATTATTGGTTTCTGACCTGTTAGATGCCTAGTGATTCAGTTCTGCTATTTGTGTACCTAAGTACATGACATAACATTTTAGGGAGAAAGCAGATAGACTGGGATCCTGATTGGCAGGATCCCAGTCAGACTAGTCAAAAACAGTGTAACATCAAGCAAAAAGTGGGGGTCATCATAAGAAGCAGATCCTACTTTTCTACACAGGTTGTATGCAGTTAAGCCAAACAGGCCTGAAGGACAAGAACCAGTGCTCGTCCAGTTCTCGAAGTCGAAATGTGTGCCAAACGTGTGAACCATATGCTCACGGAATCATAGCACAAGCAGTGCTGTCTCCATTCCGAATCGAACAGGGACGTCCATTGCGGAGCAAACATTTTTTAATCCAGATCCCCACCAAAAGTAGCAGGGCAAGCGGGGCCCCTCCAAAAACGCTTCCCAGCAAGAAGTGTATAAATGATGGAATAACTCCGAAGATTGTCTGAAATGTGCTAACCATTCCAAAGCTGATACAGTTAAAAAAGTGCACTATTCTCCTTGTATCAGAAACGTTAAAGATACAATGGACTAGCTCCCTAAAATGCAGCAGGAAGTTAGTGTGGAGTAGTGTCTGTATCTCAGACGAGGACCTTGCAACCTGGAGATCAAACGTGTCTCTGGCCAAAGTTAAGGCCACATCCTTTTGAAAAAGCATGGCTTTCAGTCTGCTAGTTGGAATCAAAGCGTATGTTGGAAACATTTATCGAAGGCAACAGCGTTGCCTCCCTAATTTTGCGGGCAGGTGGAAACAGTACTTGTGTACAACAAGTGACTAAGGAATTAACCATCACCAGATAAGCGATGTCTGGTTCCATTCCACAGCAACCTTGATCATTCAGCATCAAATAACTCCCATTCTAGAGTAGTTTGAAAACCGGACATATCACGGCAGCTGGGGAACCCTTCGGATAACAAGACAAGTTCGCAACAGAAGCGTTACATGC
Organism: Calotriton arnoldi; assembly: GCA_963921515.1. Classification (NCBI taxonomy): domain Eukaryota; kingdom Metazoa; phylum Chordata; class Amphibia; order Caudata; family Salamandridae; genus Calotriton; species Calotriton arnoldi. The sequence goes on from CAWUFW010029601.1 coordinate 5,465, forward strand.
CCCTTGCAAAGAAATGTCCTTGCAAACTAAGGAACTGCTTAAAGAGTCCTCACAGTCAGAACCTCTAAGGAAAACTTCTGTGTCCCCTTTCCTGCATCTAAACCTGAACCGTAATTCCCAATACTTGTGCACATAACCTTCTCCTAGCCCTTCATATCTGCCTACCTGTTGGTATTTTAGACAATATTGGAATTGGAAGGTCGTGACCGGTAGGGTGATATAACCATGGGTAATCCAGTCTGTGGATGGTGTTTCAGCCACGGTAAAAGGTAATTGGTCTAATTTTTCAATGTGCAGTATGGCAAATTTTACATCTCTGCCTGCCATAGTTATTTGCCTTTCTGACAGATCATATTCAGAAAACAGACTGGTAGTGTTGATGTAACGCCACGGCACGTGGCCAGAACGTAGTGTGTGTAACGTCCTGCTGAATGATGTTGATTGCAGAAGACACAATGTTGCCCAGTGAATAAATTCTGGATGATAATGTGGTCATACCGTTGTCAGCCAAAGCCTTTTACATATTAACCCTGTCGATCTCGTGCAATCTCTCTGCAGCTTCCTGCTGAGAAATCTTCCATAGCTAGTTGTATATACCATACAAAAAGCGCTTTTGACGTGGGTTTCTGTGACCTAGTAAAAAATCACTAAGATCCAGGTCATCAGAGAGAAGGGACAAGTGTTGTTTCACCTGGGAAAGTGTAGAGGTCTTTAGCCAATCTAGACACAACTTCCCAACACTATATGATGTCACCACCCCTGCGTGTTCTGATTGTGCATAGTGTAGGTCAGGCCTGTTGATCTTAAACCCTCCCGTATTACCCAGGAATCTAGACTGACATTTATCTGTGTCTAGAGGCCAAACCAACCAACCCTGCTGATCGGGGTCTGATGTACTGAATGATCAATTGCAGAGCATGGCATCTAGCTTATCCTCACTATGTTTTGTGTATTTTTGCCAATGGTCAAAACATGCAAATGTGGGAATGCGAGGTGTGGTCAAATCTTTTGCCTTAGCTAAACCAAGACAGGAAGTCTGTGGCATGGTTTTATTCAGGAAAATCATTTGATGTGGTATGAGGCATGCTATGAATAAGGCCTCTTGTCCCTGAACCTGCCAATCTCTTGTTCCCCATATAGACTTTGTGTCTATTGTGTCTTTCCAAAAGTCAAAAACCTGTATAGACATAAGAAATAAAAGAAAGCAGAGTAAATCAGCATGGTGTTTGTGAGCATATTTTACTTTGCAGGTGTAGGTTCAAGCCTATAGTAATAAGATGCAAAAGAAACAATTGATGGACGGAATGCTGGACAATGCAAACATTCACCCCCAGTCACAAGGATCTGGGTTTAATCCATCATTCTTTTGCTCACCACACCACCCCAGTTTGGACCCAGCCATATGCAAATCAGTCTTGACCCTGTTCCTTGTGGGAACAGTCAGCCCGACTGCTAAGCCAGGTCCTCCCTGGACCGGAAACAAGCATCCTGGGACCGGTTTCAGGGCATCACCCTTCCTCAGCCAGGCTAGCTTGAATCCAGTGGTGTAGTGAGCACGGGACCCGTCTGGGCATACCCTTCCCACTTAGGGCGACATATGCAAAGAAACAATTGATGGACGGAATGCTGGACAATGCAAACATTCACCCCCAGTCACAAGGATCTGGGTTTAATCCATCATTCTTTTGCTCACCACACCACCCCAGTTTGGACCCAGCCATATGCAAATCAGTCTTGACCCTGTTACTTGTGGGAACAGTCCAGCCCGAACTGCCAAGCCAGGTCCTCCCTGGACCGGAAACAAGCATCCTGGGACCGGTTTCAGGGCATCACCCTTCCTCAGCCAGGCTAGCTTTAATCCAGTGGTGTAGTGAGCACGGGACCCACGTCTGGGCATACCCTTCCCACTTAGGGCGACATATGCAAGAGAAACAATTGATGGACGGAATGCTGGACAATGCAAACATTCACCCTCAGTCACAAGGATCTGGGTTTAATCCATCATTCTTTTGCTCACCACACCACCCCAGTTTGGACCCAGCCATATGCAAATCAGTCTTGACCCTGTTCCTTGTGGGAACAGTCCAGCCCGAACTGCCAAGCTAGGTCCTCCCTGGACCGGAAACAAGCATCCTGGGACCGATTTCAGGGCATCACCCTTCCTCAGCCAGGCTAGCTTGAATCCAGTGGTGTAGTGAGCACGGGACCCACGTCTGGGCATACCCTTCCCACTTAGGCGACATATGCAAAAGAAACAATTGATGGACGGAATGCTGGACAATGCAAACATTCACCCCAGTCACAAGGATCTGGGTTTAATCCATCATTCTTTGCTCACCACACCACCCCAGTTTGGACCCAGCCATATGCAAATCAGTCTTGACCCTGTTCCTTGTGGGAACAGTCAGCCCGAACTGCCAAGCCAGGTCCTCCCTGGACCGGAAACAAGCATCCTGGGACCGGTTTCAGGGCATCACCCTTCCTCAGCCAGGCTAGCTTGAATCCAGTGGTGTAGTGAGCACGGGACCCACGTCTGGGCATACCCTTCCCACTTAGGGCGACATATGCAAAGAAACAATTGATGGACGGAATGCTGGACAATGCAAACATTCACCCCCAGTCACAAGGATCTGGGTTTAATCCATCATTCTTTTGCTCACCACACCACCCCAGTTTGGACCCAGCCATATGCAAATCAGTCTTGACCCTGTTCCTTGTGGGAACAGTCCAGCCGAACTGCCAAGCCAGGTCCTCCTGGACCGGAAACAAGCATCCTGGGACCGGTTCAGGGCATCACCTTCCTCAGCCAGGCTAGCTTGAATCCAGTGGTGTAGTGAGCACGGGACCCACGTCTGGGCATACCCTTCCCACTTAGGGCGACATATGCAAAAGAAACAATTGATGGACGGAATGCTGGACAATGCAAACATTCACCCCCAGTCACAAGGATCTGGGTTTAATCCATCATTCTTTTGCTCACCACACCACCCCAGTTTGGACCCAGCCATATGCAAATCAGTCTTGACCCTGTTCCTTGTGGGAACAGTCCAGCCCGAACTGCCAAGCCAGGTCCTCCCTGGACCGGAAACAAGCATCCTGAGACCGGTTTCAGGGCATCACCCTTCCTCAGCCAGGCTAGCTTGAATCCAGTGGTGTAGTGAGCACGGGACCCACGTCTGGGCATACCCTTCCCACTTAGGGCGACATATGCAAAGAAACAATTGATGGACGGAATGCTGGGCAATGCAAACATTCACCCCCAGTCACAAGGATCTGGGTTTAATCCATCATTCTTTTGCTCACCACACCACCCAGTTTGGACCCAGCCATATGCAAATCAGTCTTGACCCTGTTCCTTGTGGGAACAGTCCAGCCCGAACTGCCAAGCCAGGTCCTCCCTGGACCGGAAACAAGCATCCTGGGACCGGTTTCAGGGCATCACCCTTCCTCAGCCAGGCTAGCTTGAATCCAGTGGTGTAGTGAGCACGGGACCCACGTCTGGGCATACCCTGGGCATACCCTTCCCACTTAGGGCGACATATGCAATTTGCATATGTCGCCCTAAGTGGGAAGGGTATGCCCAGACGTGGGTCCCGTGCTCACTGCACCACTGGATTCAAGCTAGCCTGGCTGATGAAGGGTGATGCCCTGAAACCGGTCCCAGGATGCTTGTTTCCGGTCCAGGGAGGACCTGGCTTGGCAGTTCGGGCTGGACTGTTCCCACAAGGAACAGGGTCAAGACTGATTTGCATATGGCTGGGTCCAAACTGGGGTGGTGTTGTGAGCAAAAGAATGATGGATTTAACCCAGATCCTTGTGACTGGGGGTGAATGTTTGCATTGTCTAGCATTCCGTCCATCAATTGTTTCTTTTGCATATGTCGCCCTAAGTGGGAAGGGTATGCCCAGACGTGGGTCCCGTGCTCACTGCACCACTGGATTCAAGCTAGCCTGGCTGATGAAGGGTGATGCCCTGAAACCGGTCCCAGGATGCTTGTTTCCGGTCCAGGGAGGACCTGGCTTGGCAGTTCGGGCTGGACTGTTCCCACAAGGAACAGGGCCAAGACTGATTTGCATATGGCTGGGTCCAAACTGGGGTGGTGTTGTGAGCAAAAGAATGATGGATTTAACCCAGATCCTTGTGACTGGGGGTGAATGTTTGCATTGTCTAGCATTCCGTCCATCAATTGTTTCTTTTGCATATGTCGCCCTAAGTGGGAAGGGTATGCCCAGACGTGGGTCCCGTGCTCACTGCACCACTGGATTCAAGCTAGCCTGGCTGAGGAAGGGTGATGCCCTGAAACCGGTCCCAGGATGCTTGTTTCCGGTCCAGGGAGGACCTGGCTTGGCAGTTCGGGCTGGACTGTTCCCACAAGGAACAGGGCCAAGACTGATTTGCATATGGCTGGGTCCAAACTGGGGTGGTGTTGTGAGCAAAACAATGATGGATTTAACCCAGATCCTTGTGACTGGGGGTGAATGTTTGCATTGTCTAGCATTCCGTCCATCAATTATTTCTTTTGCATATGTCGCCCTAAGTGGGAAGGGTATGCCCAGACGTGGGTCCCGTGCTCACTGCACCACTGGATTCAAGCTAGCCTGGCTGATGAAGGGTGATGCCCTGAAACCGGTCCCAGGATGCTTGTTTCCGGTCCAGGGAGGACCTGGCTTGGCAGTTCGGGCTGGACTGTTCCCACAAGGAACAGGGTCAAGACTGATTTGCATACGGCTGGGTCCAAACTGGGGTGGTGTTGTGAGCAAAAGAATGATGGATTTAACCCAGATCCTTGTGACTGGGGGTGAATGTTTGCATTGTCTAGCATTCCGTCCATCAATTGTTTCTTTTGCATATGTCGCCCTAAGTGGGAAGGGTATGCCCAGACGTGGGTCCCGTGCTCACTGCACCACTGGATTCAAGCTAGCCTGGCTGATGAAGGGTGATGCCCTGAAACCGGTCCCAGGTTGCTTGTTTCCGGTCCAGGGAGGACCTGGCTTGGCAGTTCGGGCTGGACTGTTCCCACAAGGAACAGGGTCAAGACTGATTTGCATATGGCTGGGTCCAAACTGGGGTGGTGTTGTGAGCAAAGAATGATGGATTTAACCCAGATCCTTGTGACTGGGGGTGAATGTTTGCATTGTCTAGCATTCCGTCCATCAATTGTTTCTTTGCATATGTCGCCCTAAGTGGGAAGGGTATGCCCAGACGTGGGTCCCGTGCTCACTGCACCACTGGATTCAAGCTAGCCTGGCTGATGAAGGGTGATGCCCTGAAACCGGTCCCAGGATGCTTGTTTCCGGTCCAGGGAGGACCTGGCTTGGCAGTTCGGGCTGGACTGTTCTCACAAGGAACAGGGTCAAGACTGATTTGCATATGGCTGGGTCCAAACTGTGGTGGTGTTGTGAGCAAAAGAATGATGGATTTAACCCAGATCCTTGTGACTGGGGGTGAATGTTTGCATTGTCTAGCATTCCGTCCATCAATTGTTTCTTTGCATATGTCGCCCTAAGTGGGAAGGGTATGCCCAGACGTGGGTCCCGTGCTCACTGCACCACTGGATTCAAGCTAGCCTGGCTGATGAAGGGTGATGCCCTGAAACCGGTCCCAGGATGCTTGTTTCCGGTCCAGGGAGGACCTGGCTTGGCAGTTCGGGCTGGACTGTTCCCACAAGGAACAGGGTCAAGACTGATTTGCATATGGCTGGGTCCAAACTGGGGTGGTGTTGTGAGCAAAAGAATGATGGATTTAACCCAGATCCTTGTGACTGGGGGTGAATGTTTGCATTGTCTAGCATTCCGTCCATCAATTGTTTCTTTTGCATATGTCGCCCTAAGTGGGAAGGGTATGCCCAGACGTGGGTCCCGTGCTCACTGCACCACTGGATTCAAGCTAGCCTGGCTGATGAAGGGTGATGCCCTGAAACCGGTCCCAGGATGCTTGTTTCCGGTCCAGGGAGGACCTGGCTTGGCAGTTCGGGCTGGACTGTTCCCACAAGGAACAGGGTCAAGACTGATTTGCATATGGCTGGGTCCAAACTGGGGTGGTGTTGTGAGCAAAAGAATGATGGATTTAACCCAGATCCTTGTGACTGGGGGTGAATGTTTGCATTGTCTAGCATTCCGTCCATCAATTGTTTCTTTTGCATATGTCGCCCTAAGTGGGAAGGGTATGCCCAGACGTGGGTCCCGTGCTCACTGCACCACTGGATTCAAGCTAGCCTGGCTGATGAAGGGTGATGCCCTGAAACCGGTCCCAGGATGCTTGTTTCCGGTCCAGGGAGGACCTGGCTTGGCAGTTCGGGCTGGACTGTTCCCACAAGGAACAGGGTCAAGACTGATTTGCATATGGCTGGGTCCAAACTGGGGTGGTGTTGTGAGCAAAAGAATGATGGATTTAACCCAGATCCTTGTGACTGGGGGTGAATGTTTGCATTGTCTAGCATTCCGTCCATCAATTGTTTCTTTTGCATATGTCGCCCTAAGTGGGAAGGGTATGCCCAGACGTGGGTCCCGTGCTCACTGCACCACTGGATTCAAGCTAGCCTGGATGATGAAGGGTGATGCCCTGAAACCGGTCCCAGGATGCTTGTTTCCGGTCCAGGGAGGACCTGGCTTGGCAGTTCGGGCTGGACTGTTCCCACAAGGAACAGGGTCAAGACTGATTTGCATATGGCTGGGTCCAAACTGGGGTGGTGTTGTGAGCAAAAGAATGATGGATTTAACCCAGATCCTTGTGACTGGGGGTGAATGTTTGCATTGTCTAGCATTCCGTCCATCAATTGTTTCTTTTGCATATGTCGCCCTAAGTGGGAAGGGTATGCCCAGACGTGGGTCCCGTGCTCACTGAACCACTGGATTCAAGCTAGCCTGGCTGATGAAGGGTGATGCCCTGAAACCGGTCCCAGGATGCTTGTTTCCGGTCCAGGGAGGACCTGGCTTGGCAGTTCGGGCTGGACTGTTCCCACAAGGAACAGGGTCAAGACTGATTTGCATATGGCTGGGTCCAAGCTGGGGTGGTGTTGTGAGCAAAAGAATGATGGATTTAACCCAGATCCTTGTGACTGGGGGTGAATGTTTGCATTGTCTAGCATGTAGGAGAGTAGGATCTGCTTCACAGGGGTACCCCCACTTTTTGCTGATACTTCACTGGTTTTCGACATTAGTCTGGCTGGGGCCCTGCTATTCAGAACCCCAGCCTAGCTGTTTCCTCTTTAAAAGGGTATCCATGTGCCTTAGGCACATCTCTGATTGGGATCTGGAGTGCCCTTGTAAGTCCCTAGTATATGGTATACTATGTACCAAGGGCATAGGTACCTCAGAGGCCTGCCAGGGGCTGCAGCATATATTATGCCACCCCTGGTAGGCCATCCAAACTGACACCACAGGTCTGCTACTGCAGCCTGGGTAAGGTGGTGCATGCACCCCTTGCTGTGGTATAGGTTACCTATATCACTAAATGCATACACACATATAAACCTATAAGTCACTCCTAAGGCAGGCCTTATCAATCTTAAAGGCAGAGTGCATGGTTTCTATGTGAGAGGGTGCCCCTGCATGAGCAGGGCCCCTCTGCAGCGTTCGGAGACCATCTCTGATGCTGTTTGTAGTGCAGCCTGACCATATACTCTTAAACGCATTATATCCTCACGGTAAAATGCTAACTATGGAATGGCTGCACCGAAACATGTCGTGTTTGGTGTCAAACATCTTGGAATACTACCCCCCGCCAATTCTGGCGGCGGGGGTAGCATTCCACCCTTCTAGAGGGAAAGGCATGTTAACTCTGACGAGTCCGGTAACTTCTTTCCAGAGCCTGGCATCACAAAATGGATGCTACTGCCACAGACACGAGTCTGGCCTCCTGCTGCTGGACGAAACTCCGGCAGGGGAGGCCTGGACAATAGGTTTCCTGTCCCAGGGAGGTGTGACCACCTCCCCAGACAGGACAAAGTGTATTGGGGCTGGGCGGGAGCACTTTCGGGTGCTTTGAAGTCCTGCACTGGGGGCACATTTGGTGTCCCTGTGCATACCCCAGTTCAAACCGGATCAGGGGCTTGCAGCCCCTGCTTTGGCGCGAACTGGACAAAGGGAAAGGGGTGTAGCCACCCCTCTGCCCTGACCCACCCATAGGTGGGGCCACAGAGTAGTCCATCCCCTATTTTTGGAATAAAGGTAGGAACCCAGTCCTTAGGACTTTAGATTATACCTGGACGAAACTCTGAAACAGAATCCTGGACCTTCGACGCTCTACTCACGATTAGAGGACTGAAGAATCTCCCTTGGGGTCAAGGAGTGACTCCCCTGCTTGGCAGGCACCAAAGAAGCATCTGTCCGGTTCGCATCACTGAAGCTCCCGTCGGACGCCGAAGTCATCGCATCACCAGAGGTGGATTCTCAGACTTCCCCAAGGCTACCCTGAGTCCCCAGCAAAGCTGAGGCCCGTGGCTATCGTGGGTAACGTGAGACCGTGACCCCTGGACACCGAGCACACTTGCAAGTGCACCATCTTCTGGGTCTCCCAAGAAGTCGTGCTTTGGGCTCCGAGTAGCCCTAGCCTCCAGCACCACCTGCACCGAAGATCACTGGCCCCCACTCCACGAGTGTCCTGTAAGCCAGCTCCACGTGCGGCGTCACGAGGCTCCTTCGCGGTCGCTAGCCCGTTGGCTAGTAGCCCTTACCGAAGGCCAATCTTTTCTTTACTTGGCAGTCTGGTTGCTCCAGGCCTGCCCTCACTTACCCTTGCTGGGTGAGTTCCCCAGACCTTGCTGGTCTGCACCATCGACGATCTTCAGCTACATCGAGACTTGCCGTTGCCAAGGCTTGTTGGGTCCAATCTGGTCGCCGACACCGCAGCACTCGACAGACATCGTGTACCAGCCCGAATCCTGCTCCTGGTCGCCGACAACGCCTCCTGGACCTCGTGGCTGCAGAAACGAGACGACCGTCAACGCACCTGAAGCACTCGACATCGGTGGGCATCCGTCCATCACCTCCCTGGTCACTGGCTAGTGACCCAGACTCTGTCCCCTCTGCTTTCAGGTTCTTCAGAACTCCGATCCACTCTTGGATCCACCCGGACACTTTTCTCCTGGTCGCCAGCAGCACTTTGCAGCAGATCGCCATAAGAACCGACGACGAAACCCGACCCCGAAAGGCACCTATGCACCCGGCTTCCCTGGGTGAGGTAACACGAGTACTCCGGTGCTCCCGTGGGTAGAGACTCTTCAAAGTCCTAGATCTCAAAGGGTTTTGTCCTAGTCCTCTTTAAAGTGTCCCTTTCCTCTATTTTCCCGATCCCGACTTTCTCCATAGAAGTTAACGGCGTATCGCGGTTGTGTATTTACACTGCACGCGTCTCCCGTGGGTCCCCTGTGTCACTACCTTGGGTGGTTCCTTGTGGTCCAAGCACTTCTAGAGGCTCTAGGCCTAGTGTCTAGTTCAGTCGTGGTTCGCATACCACTTTATTGGTATATGGTTTGGTACGCCCCTAGGGCCCAAACGTGTATTTGTGCTATTACTGTGATTTAAGATCTTATAACCTATGTACTTCGAACTCTAGCCTCATAAAGAGACTAGAGGGGTGTGTTTAGTAATAAATACATATATTTTGAATATATACCTGGTGTGGTGCTCTTTCATTTGGTCACTCAAGAGATTATAGACTGGTAAAACAAGCTGCTTTACATTCCTTCAAGACTTAGCCTGAAGGCTGCTCTCCACAGCTACCACTAGGATAGCTTTCAATAAGGTTGTCTTTAACCTACCTACCATAAGAGTCGATTTGGACTGGTGCAAGGTGCCCACTATAATTAGTGGACAGCATATGCCAGGCCAACTTCTCACATTGGTGTGCAGCGTGTGGGATTCCAGCTTGCTATTGTTTTACCAGATAATCTCAATTGAATTGATCAACTGAAAACCACTAAAGGTACCTAAGGTACATATAATTTAAGCTTAGAATATCAGTAAGTTCTACTGAACTTAGAGTTGTGTGTTAAGGGATAGCACAACCCTTTCTACAACTCAAGAGAGTTTAGTAGGCCACACTAGAGTAGGTAGTGCATACACCACACCACACTAGTAATGTCTTTAAAAGCAGGATCCAAAGATGCCCTGCAGGAAGCCATTGAGCTTCCCCCTCCAAGTATGACACACTCCCATTCTTGGAACTGAGAGCTTTGTGTAACGTGAGGAAATTAAGGACAGGCCAAAGTCCCACCACCCAACACCTCCAGGAGTTGTTGGTGGCTTATGATCTTAGTAAGTCTTCAGAGACTGAAGGGGTAGGAGCAGAGGGTGGGCCAGCAGATGAGGAAGGGGCCAGGGGTACTACTACCCCCAGCCCCCCTCTGAAACTGACCAGGAGGGTGACAATGACCCTGACCTGGAAAACCCAATCCCTTCTGGGGAAGATGAAGATGAGGATCTAGAGAACCACACCTTTGTCCCCCAGGAAGGATTATGAGTGTGCTCAGAAAGTCTAGGTCTCCTTCTCAGGAGTCTAACCACTCTGGCACCTCAATAGGGAGCTCTGTTTCTTCTCACAGGAGGGAATCCTCTCATGAGAGAAGAAAGAGACTGGTCCAGTATGAGGAAACTCAACTGGAGATCAGGAAGAAGCAATTGGCTTTAGATAGAGAATCCCTAGATCTCCTTAAAGAGAGAAGAAAGTTGGGACTAGAGTCCCATGGTGGCAGCCATATCCCTAGAGATAGGGAAAGGTCCTATGACCATAGGAACCTGAGCAAGATTGTCCCTCCCTACCAGAGTGGGGATGATATCCACAAATGGATAACTGCTTTAGAGAGGGCCTGTAAGGTACAGAAGGTCCCTCAGGAGCAGTGGGCAGCAATCTTGTGGCTCTCCTTTGCTGACAAAGGTAGAGACAAGCTCCTCACTGTTAGAGAGGAGGATGCTGACAATTACAAGGTCTTGAAGAGTGCTCTTATTGATGGGTTTGGCCTAACCACTGAACAGTACAGGTTGAAGTTCAGAGACACCCAAAAGGCACAGACTCAAGACTGGGTAGACTATGTGGATTGTTCTGCCAAGGCTCTGGAAGGCTGGTTGATGGGCAGTAAGGTGTGTGACTTCTCAGGATTGTATAATCTGATAATGAGGGAGCAGATTCTTAATAACTGTCAAAACCAGCTGTTGCATCAGTACCTGGTTGACTCTGATCTGACCTCTCCCCAAGAATTGGGAAAGAAGGCAGACAAATGGGTCAGAACCAGGGTGAAGCAGAAGGTACAGAACCAAGGTGGGGAAACCAAGAAGCAAGATGCTAAGAACTCTGACAAGGGTGGGGAGAAGGGTAAAGATCAAAAGTCTTCATCAGGCCCCCAAAAATCTTCTTCTGGTGGGGATTCCCAGTCTACCAAGGGTAAAGGCCAAAGAAAACCATGGTGCAAGGTCTGTAAGCAAAAGACCCACTGGACCAGTGATTGCACCAAGTCCAAAGACTCCAGTCCAGCATCCACCAATGCCCCTAAGGCACCTGTTCCCCCTAGTACAGTTGGTGGAAGTGCTCCAGCAAAGGGTTTAGTAGGGTTCACCCTGGGAACTGAGTTGGGCTCTGACTTAGTCAGGGAGCTGACTCAGGCTGTGTTAGTCTGTGATGGAGGCATGGATGTGACCTCCACTGTGAGTCCCAGTAATCTGGGCAAGTACAGACAACAGCCTTTAATCAATGGACGAGAGGCTTTGGCATTTAGGGACACAGGGGCAAGTGTCACAATGGTGACACAAGACCTTGTGCTACCTGGGCAAGTTATACTTGGTGAAATGTACCAAGTGACCAATGCTAGCAATGTCAGAACAGACCATACTCTGGCAGTTGTTAACTTCTCCTGGGGAGGGGTAACTGGCCTTAAGAAGGTTGTGGTAAGTGCAAACCTACCAGTCGAATGCTTGCTTGGCAATGACTTAGAGACTTCTGCTTGGGCAGAAGTGGAGCTCAGGACCCATGCAGAAATGCTGGGGATCCCTGCAGATGTGTTTGCTGTGACCAGGTCACAAGCTAAACTGTCTAAAACTGAACAGGCCTTGGATTCTGGAAGAATGGACCAAGTGCCTTCCAAGAGGAGGAGTAGTAGGGTTAAGGCAGTGCCTTCCCCCTTGGCTCAGGAGGAAGATCAGTCCCTTGAGGGGGATGATCTCAGCCCTGAAGAAGGAACTGTCCCAGAGGAACTTGAGCCTGACCAGGTTGAGTTCTTGGGGACAGGGGGACCTTCTAGGGCAGATCTGAGCCAGGAGCAGCAGAGCTGCCCCTCCCTTGAACCCCTCAGACAGCAAGCTGCTGCTGAGGCTGCTGGGAAAGCTAGTGGTCCCCATACAGTGTATTGGGATGATGGACTCCTGTACTCAGAGAGTAGAGACCCCAAGCCTGGTGCTACCAGGAGGTTGGTAATACCTTTGAAGTTCAGGGGCTTCCTATTGACCCTAGCCCATGATATTCCCTTAGCAGGACACCTGGGCCAGAACAAGACTTGGGACAGAATTGTCCCTCACTTTCACTGGCCCCACATGTCTGAAGACAGTAAGGAGTTTTGTCGCTCCTGTGTAACCTGCCAAGCCAGTGGCAAAGCAGGTGGCACTACAAAGGCCCCCCTGATACCACTACCTGTGGTGGGGGTGCCCTTTGAGAGGGTAGGGATTGACATTGTTGGTCCCATGGATCCCCAAACAGCATCTGGGCACAGATTTATACTGGTGGTAGTGGATCATGCCACCAGGTATCCAGAGGCTATACCCCTTAGGACCACTACAGCACCTGTGGTGGCAAGGGCCCTCCTGGGAATTTTCTCAAGAGTGGGCTTTCCTAAGGAGGTGGTATCAGACAGGGGTGCAAACTTCATGTCTGGGTACTTAAAGGCAATGTGGAAGGAGTGTGGAGTTACTTATAAGTTCACCACACCCTATCACCCACAATGCAATGGTTTAGTTGAGAGATTCAACAAAACCTTGAAGGGCATGATTAAAGGGCTCCCAGAAAAGCTTAGGCGTAGATGGGACATACTCTTGCCCTGCCTTTTATTCGCATATAGGGAGGTGCCTCAGAAGGGGGTTGGTTACAGCCCTTTTGAACTTCTGTTTGGCCACCCTGTGAGGGGTCCACTGTGCTTGGTGAAGGAAGGATGGGAGTTACCTCTCAAGCCCCCAAAGCAAGATATAGTGGACTATGTACTTGGTCTCCGCTCCAGGATGGCTGAGTACATGAAAAAGGCAACCAAAAACCTTGAGGCTAGCCAGGAACTTCAAAAGGCCTGGCATGACCA
>CAWUFW010029602.1:0-18735 GCA_963921515.1 Calotriton arnoldi
GTTTTTCAGTGATATATATATATATATATATATATATATATATATATATATTATCTACTGGCGGTCGCCAGTAGATAGTTATAGTTAGGACCTATTTTCCATAGGAAATCTGCAACATTCTATTCCCAATAACTTTGGCACCGGTTGACGAATCTTCACGAAATTTTCAAAACATATGGCCCACTCCGGTCCGCTCCTATCCTGAAAGTCTCGGGGTGATTCGTCAAGTGGGGGCCGAGAAAAAAGGGGGGTCCCAAAACGTGTTTTCCCCATGCAATTTTCCATAGGAACCTTTAGTCGCAGCTACAGCCCGAATTGCTGAACGGAATTACACCAAATTTGGCAAAAAGGTAGCCCTTGGTTCAGAGTCGTGCCTTTTGGTTAAATGGTGTAAATCCGATCAGTAGTTCCTGAGAAAATCAAAAGTAAAATCACATACATATCTGGGCGGAGCCTAACCACACGTCACTGTGAGATCTGATTGGCTGTCAGCACTTCATCCTGGAATTGCTGGCAGCCATCTTGGGACCAATATACATGATAGTACCCCATTGAAATGCATTGTAGTGAATCAAAGATTTTGAGGGTTACCAAAAGGAGAACTATAAAGGGTGATAACAGACTTTAGTTGCATTAGAATTCATTTGTTGATGGTACCATACTAATTTCAGGAATTGTGGTGTGTTCTAAGGTGATTTTACCCTGTGAAAAACCTTCTGCTGGGATATCATGAATCATGTTTGAGAGAAAACTATTTTCACATGCTTGTCCCATAGAGTTTTGGGAGGTGCTCCAGAAGCTAAAATGAGAGCATATTTTCTGTAAATTCACATTATCTTTCTCAGTCATGTGAGAATGAAGTCTGACATTCTCAGTAAAACATGTACATCCAACAAGGGCAGAGACTGTCAGTTGATTCCTTTGTGTTCTACTTCAGCTTCCCAGAGTGTTCTAAAGAACAACTAGAGTGCTAACAGCCTTACTTATGACAAACTTATGGCACTCCTGAAGCCATCTTGATTGGAATAAACTGGTAACACTTAAAACATTTAATTTAAAAAGGAACAAAATGATGGGGTTCATTTGGTCATAGAAATTATGGTTAGTGCTGTAGAAAGAAAAATTAGGACATGTTTCAAGTGTGATCTCAAATATCTTCCTGTTATATTTCAACAGGAGCAGCCTGCCAGTTGATGCCTTTGTGTTATACTGCAGCTTCCCAGAGTGTTCTAAAGAACAACTAGAGCGCTAACAGCCTTACTTATGACAAACGTATGGCACACCTGAAGCCATCTTGATTGGAATAAACCGGTAACACTTAAAACATTTAATTTAAAAAGGAACAAAATGAGGGGGTTCTTTTTGAAATAGAAATTATGGTTAGTGCTGCAGAAAGAAAAATTAGGGAATGTTTTAAGTGAGATCTCAAATCCTCTTCTATTTCATTAAAAAGGTCTGACATGCAGACTGAAACAATCACTTTCAATACCAGCAGCAGACTTCCAGTTAATTCCCTGGTGAGCAGTAGCTTTACTACAGTGATCTAATGAGCAACTAGAGTGCTAACATTCTGAATTTATGGCAAATGTGAGACACATCTGAATGCCTTCTTGATGGAATCAAAGTAAAAAACTGAAAGCATTTCCTACTGAGGAGACTGCAGTAAATAGGAAATTAGGAAACTTCATAACAAAGAAGTCTTCCAAGATGGCCACCAGAGAAAAAAGAGCCCAAATATAGCACAAATATTACCCAGATGTAGCCCATATAGCCCAATGACAAAAGTGTGCAAAACACTTTTTATTTTTAGTTTTTTTGCAGTTTTATGTAGTGCAGACTGGTCAGGTATTGGAGCGTTGCATCTTAAAACACTACCCCCAGCATGACCCCCTACACTACACAAACACCACTGCACTACCCTAAACCCTAAAACACTACCCCCAGCATGACCCCCTACACTACCCAAACACCACTGCACTAACCTAAATCCTAAAACACTACCCCCAGCACGACCCCCTATACTACACAAGCACCACTGCACTACCCTAAACCCTGAAACACTACCCCCAGCACGACCCCCTACACTACACAAACACCACTGCACTACCCTAAACCCTAAAACACTACCCCCAGCACGACCCCCTACACTACCCAAACACCACTGCACTACCCTAAAACATGAGCCCCTACACTACACAAACACCACTGCACTACCCTAAACCCTAAAACACTACCCCCAGCACGACCCCCTACACTACACAAGCACCACTGCACTACCCTAAACCCTAAAACACTACCCCAGCACGACCCCCTACACTGCCTGAACACCACTGCACTGCCCTAAACCCTGAAACACCAGCCCCTGCACGACCCCCTACACTGCCCGAACACCACTGCACTGCTCTAAACACTGAAACACCACCCCCAGCATGACCCCCTACACTGCCCGAACACCACTGCACTGCCCTAAACCCTGAAACACCACCCCCTTCACGACCCCCTTCACTGCTCGAACACCACTGCACTGCCCTAAACCCTGAAACACCACCCCCAGCAAGACCCCTACACTGCCCGAACACCACTGCACTGCCCTAAACCCTGAAACACTACCACCAGCAAGACCCCCTACACTGCCCGAACACCACTGCACTGCCCTAAACCCTGAAACATCACCCCCAGCAAGACCCCCTACACTGCCCGAACACCACTGCCCTAATCCCTGAAACACCACCCATAGCACGACCCCCTACACTGCCCGAACACCACTGCACTGCCCTAAACCCTGAAACACCACCCCCAGCACGACCCCCTTCACTGCCCGAACACCACTGTTCGGCCCAAAACCCTGAAACACCAGCCCCAGCATGACCCCCTACACTGCCCGAACACCACTGCACTTCCCTAAACCCTGAAACACAAGCCCCAGCACGACCCCCTACACTGCCCGAACACCACTGCACTACCCTAAACCCTGAAACACCACCCCCAGCACGACCCCCTACACTGCCCGAACACCACTGCACTGCCCTAAACCCTGAAACACCACCCCGTGCACGACCCCTACACTGCCCGAACACCACTGCACTGCCCTAAACCCTGAAACACCACCCCCAGCACGACCCCCTACACTGCCCGAACACTACTGCACTGCCCTAAACCCTGAAACACCATCCGCAGCACGACCCCCTACACTGCACGAACACCACTGCACTGCCCTAAACTCTGAAACACTACCCCCAGCAAGACCCCCTACACTGCCCGAATACCACTGCACTATCCTAAACCCTGAAACATCACCCCCAGCAAGACCCCTACACTGCCCGAACACCACTGCCCAAAACCCTGAAACACCACCCCAGCAAGACCCCCTACACTGCCTGAACACCACTGCACTGCCCTAAACCCTGAAACACCAGCCCCAGCACAACCCCCTACACTGCCCGAACACCACTGCACTGCCCTAAACCCTGAAACACCACCCGCAGCACGACCCCCTACACTGCCTGAACACCAATGCACTGCCCTAAACCCTGAAACACCACCCCCTGCACAACCCCCTACACTGCCCGAACACTACTGCACTGCCCTAAACCCTGAAACACCACCCCCAGCACGACCACCTACACTGCACGAACACCACTGCACTGCCCTAAACCCTGAAACACTACCCCCAGCAAGACCCCCTACACTGCCCGAACACCACTGCACTGCCCTAAACCCTGAAACATCACCCCCAGCAAGACCCCCTACACTGCCCGAACACCACTGCCCTAAACCCTGAAACACCACCCCCAGCAAGACCCCCTACACTGCCCGAACACCACTGCACTGCCCTAAACCCTGAAACACCACCCCCAGCACGACCCCCTACACTGCCCGAACACCACTGCTCTGCCCAAAACCCTGAAACACCAGCCCCAGCACGACCCCCTACACTGCCCGAACACCACTGCACTGCCCTAAACCCTGAAACACCAGCCCCAGCACGACCCACTACACTGCCCGAACACCACTGCATTGCCCTAAACCCTGAAACACTACCCTCAGCACGACCCCCTACACTGCCCAAACACCACTCCACTGCCCTAAACCCTGAAACACCAGCCCCAGCACAACCCCGTACACTGCCCAAACACCACTGCACTGCCCTAAACCCTGAAACACCAGCCCCAGCACGACCGCCTACACTGCCCGAAAACCACTGCACTGCCCTAAACCCTGAAACATCAGCCCCAGCACGACCCCCTACACTGCCCGAACACCACTGCACTGCCCTAAACCCTGAAACACCAGCCCCAGCATGACCCCCTACACTGCCCGAACACCACTGCACTACCCTAAACCCTGAAACACTACCCCCCGCACGACCCCCTACACTACCCAAAGACCACTGCACTACCCTAAACCCTAAAACATGACCTCCTACACTACACAAACACCACTGCACTACCCTAAACCCTAAAACACTACCCCAGCATGACCCCCTACACTACACAAACACCACTGCACTACCCTAAACCCTAAAACACTACCCCCTACACTGCACAAACACCACTGCACTACCCTAAACCCTAAAAAACTACCCCCAGCACGAACCCCTACACTACCCAAACACCACTGCACTACCCTAAACCCTAAAACACTACCCCCAGCAGTACCCCCTACACTACCCAAACACCACTGCACTACCCTAAACCCTAAAACACTACCCCCAGCAGTACCCCCTACACTACCCAAACACCATTGCACTACCCTAATCCCTAAAACACTACCCCCAGCAGTACCCCCTACACTACCCAAACACCACTGCACTACCCTAAACCCTAAACCACTACCCCCAGCATGACCCCCTACACTATCCAAACACCACTGCACTACCCTAAACCCTAAAACACTACCCCCAGCACGACCCCTACACTGCCCGAACACCACTGCACTGCCCTAAACCCTGAAACACCACCCCGTGCACGACCCCTACACTGCCCGAACACCACTGCACTGCCCTAAACCCTGAAACACCACCCCCAGCACGACCCCCTACACTGCCCGAACACTACTGCACTGCCCTAAACCCTGAAACACCATCCCCATCACGACCCCTACACTGCACGAACACCACTGCACTGCCCTAAATTCTGAAACACTACCCCCAGCAAGACCCCCTACACTGCCCGAACACCACTGCACTACCCTAAACCCTGAAACATCACCCCCAGCAAGACCCCTACACTGCCCGAACACCACTGCCCAAAACCCTGAAACACCACCCCCAGCAAGACCCCCTACACTGCCCGAACACCACTGCACTGCCCTAAACCCTGAAACACCAGACCCAGCACAACCCCCTACACTGCCCGAACACCACTGCACTGCCCTAAAGCCTGAAACACAACCCCCTGCACAACCCCCTACACTGCCGGAACACTACTGCACTGCCCTAAACCCTGAAACACCACCCCCAGCAAGACCCCCTACACTGCCCGAACACCACTGCACTGCCCTAAACCCTGAAACACCAGCCCCAGCACAACCCCCTACACTGCCCGAACACTACTGCACTGCCCTAAACCCTGAAACACTACCCCCAGCAAGACCCCCTACACTGCCCGAACACCACTGCACTGCCCTAAACCCTGAAACATCACCCCCAGCAAGACCCCCTACACTGCCCGAACACCTCTGCCCTAAACCCTGAAACACCACCCCCAGCAAGACCCCCTACACTGCCTGAACACCAGTGCACTGCCCTAAACCCTGAAACACCACCCCCAGCACGACCCCCTACACTGCCCGAACACCACTGCTCTGCCCAAAACCCTGAAACACCAGCCCCAGCACGACCCCCTACACTGCCCGAACACCACTGCACTGCCCTAAACTCTGAAACACCAGCCCCAGCACGACCCACTACACTGCCCGAACACCACTGCATTGCCCTAAACCCTGAAACACCACCCCCAGCACGACCCCCTACACTGCCCGAACACCACTGCACTGCCCTAAACCCTGAAACACCAGCCCCAGCACAACCCCGTACACTGCCCAAACACCACTGCACTGCCCTAAACCCTGAAACACCAGCCCCAGCACGACCGCCTACACTGCCCGAAAACCACTGCAATGCCCTAAACCCTGAAACACCAGCCCCAGCACGACCCCCTACACTGCCAGAACACCACTGCACTGCCCTAAACCCTGAAACACCAGCCCCAGCATGACCCCCTACACTGCCCGAACACCACTGCACTACCCTAAACCCTGAAACACTACCCCCTGCATGACCCCCTACACTACCCAAAGATCACTGCACTACCCTAAACCCTAAAACACTACCCCCAGCAGTACCCCCTACACTACCCAAATACCACTGCACTACCCTAAACCCTAAAACACTACCCCCAGCAGTACCCCCTACACTACCCAAACACCATTGCACTACCCTAAACTCTAAAACACTACCCCCAGCAGTACCCCCTATACTACCCAAACACCACTGCACTACCCTAAACCCTGAACCACTACCCCAGCACGACCCCCTACACTACCCGAACACCACTGCACTACCCTAAACCCTAAAACACTCCCCCCAGCACGACCCCCTACACTGCCCGAACACCACTGCACTGCCCTAAACCCTGAAACACCACCCGTGCACGACCCCCTACACTGCCCGAACACCACTGCACTGCCCTAAACCCTGAAACACCACCCCCAGCACGACCCCCTACACTGCCCGAACACTACTGCACTGCCCTAAACCCTGAAACACCATCCCCAGCACGACCCCCTACACTGCACGAACACCACTGCACTGCCCTAAATTCTGAAACACTACCCCCAGCAAGACCCCCTACACTGCCCGAACACCACTGCACTACCCTAAACCCTGAAACATCACCCCCAGCAAGACCCCTACACTGCCCGAACACCACTGCCCAAAACCCTGAAACACCACCCCCAGCAAGACCCCCTACACTGCCCGAACACCACTGCACTGCCCTAAACCCTGAAACACCAGCCCCAGCACAACCCCCTACACTGCCCGAACACCACTGCACTGCCCTAAACCCTGAAACACCACCCGCAGCACGACCCCCTACACTGCCCGAACACCACTGCACTGCCCTAAACCCTGAAACACCACCCCCTGCACAACCCCCTACACTGCCCGAACATTACTGCACTGCCCTAAACCCTGAAACACCACCCCCAGCACGACCACCTACACTGCACGAACACCACTGCACTGCCCTAAACCCTGAAACACTACCCCCAGCAAGACCCCCTACACTGCCCGAACAAAACTGCACTGCCCTAAACCCTGAAACATCACCCCCAGCAAGACCCCCTACACTGCCCGAACACCTCTGCCCTAAACCCTGAAACACCACCCCCAGCAAGACCCCCTACACTGCCCGAACACCTCTGCCCTAAACCCTGAAACACCACCCCCAGCAAGACCCCTACACTGCCCGAACACCAGTGCACTGCCCTAAACCCTGAAACACCACCCCCAGCACGACCCCCTACACTGCCCGAACACCACTGCTCTGCCTAAAACCCTGAAACACCAGCCCCAGCACGACCCCCTACACTGCCCGAACACCACTGCACTGCCCTAAACCCTGAAACACCAGCCCCAGCACGACCCACTACACTGCCCGAACATCACTGCATTGCCCTAAACCCTGAAACACCACCCCCAGCACGACCCCCTACACTGCCCAAACACCACTGCACTGCCCTAAACCCTGAAACACCAGCCCCAGCACAACCCTGTACACTGCCCAAACACCACTGCACTGCCCTAAACCCTGAAACACCAGCCCCAGCACGACCGCCTACACTGCCCGAAAACCACTGCAATGCCCTAAACCCTGAAACACCAGGCCCAGCACGACCCCCTACACTGCCCGAACACCACTGCACTGCCCTAAACCCTGAAACACCAGCCCCAGCATGACCCCCTACACTGCCCGAACACCACTGCACTACCCTAAACCCTGAAACACTACCCCCTGCACGACCCCCTACACTACCCAAAGATCACTGCACTACCCTAAACCCTAAAACACGACCTCCTACACTACACAAACACCACTGCACTACCCTAAACCCTAAAACACTACCCCCAGCACGACCCCCTACGCTACACAAACACCACTGCACTACCCTAAACCCTAAAACACTACCCCCAGCACGACCCCCTACGCTACACAAACACCACTGCACTACCCTAAACCCTAAAACACTACCCCTACACTACCCAAACACCACTGCACTACCCTAAACCCTAAAACACTACCCCCAGCAGTACCCCCTACACTACCCAAACACCACTGCACTACCCTAAACCCTAAAACACTACCCCCAGCAGTACCCCCTACACTACCCAAACAACATTGCACTACCCTAAACCCTAAAACACTACCCCCCAGCAGTTCCCCCTACACTACCCAAACACCACTGCACTACCCTAAACCCTAAACCACTACCCCCAGCATGACCCCCTACACTACCCAAACACCACTGCACTACCCTAAACCCTAAAACACTACCCCAGCACGACCCCCTACACTACCCAAACACCACTGCACTACCCTAAACCCTAAAACACTCCCCCCAGCACAACTCCCTACACTACCCAAACACCACTGCACTACCCTAAACCCTAAACCTACCCCCAGCATGACCCCTTACACTACACAAACACCACTGCACTACCCTAAACCCTAAAACACTACCCCCAGCACGACTCCCTTCACTACCTAAACACAACTGCACAATTTGTTACAGGCGTTGCAACGCAGGCCTGTGGTGCTTACTGGAAGTACCTGGTGGGCTAGTTGGGCCCCAGGGACCCTCAGGATTCAAGGTGACCTAATCCCCCAACTTAAAACGTGCCACGGGCGCGTTTGCACAGTGGTGAAGGGAGGGGCGGGGCCTCAGGTGACATGTGCGCAAACACACCCTGTGGTGCGTTTTAAGTTGGGGAATTAATTCCCCTTGAATCCTGAGGGACCCTGGGGGCCAACTAGCCCACCAGGTACCTTCAGTAAGCACAACAGAGTTGCGTTGCAGAGAGGTGAATAAAGGTGCGTGGCCTCGGAACGCCTCTCTGCAACTCAGCTCTGTGGTCCTAACTGTAGGTACCTGGGGGGCTAGTTGGGCCCCAGGGACCCTCAGGATTCAAGGGGACTTAATCCCGCAACTTAAAATGCGCCACGGGGCACGTTTGTACACATGTCACCTCAGGCCCCCCCTCCCTTCACCACTGTGCAAACGCGCCCTGTAGCGCGTTTTAAGAGGTAGTTTTAATCCCCCTGCCCTATTATGTACTAGGGACTTACAGAGGAGGTCATGCTAATCACAGGGGTACCCCAACGCATAGTGTTCCCTAGTGTATGTAGGTGTTTTCACTGTATTCTAAGTGTCTTTTAGCATAGCACTGGCTCTGGTTAGTCAGAGTCAGTTACCACCAGTACCCGTCTGAAAAAGTTGTGGGCAAAGGATGATTTTTGCAACAAGGCCTCTTTCTGCTCCTCTGTTGGTTCTTTCTGGACATCTTTTGCTTCTTCCTGCACTTTTCTTCGTCTTTGTGGACTTCTGTTGCTTCTTTCTGCATTTCTTTTGCTTCTTTCTGTGCGTTTTTCTTCTTTCTTCACATGTCCTACCTCTGTAGGCATAGTTAGAAACTAGCATTTAAAAAACCTTTCAAATTCACTTAAAAAATCATAGGTTTCAGGCACGTTATAGTTAGAAATTAGCATTTAAAAAACCTTTGAAATTCACTGAAAAAACCATAGGTTTCAGACACGTTATAGTTAGAAATTAGCATTTAAAAAACCTTTGAAATTCACTAAAAAAACCATAGGTTTTAGGGACAGTTATAGTTAGTTGGACATTTCACTCGTACAAAACCATAGAAATTCCCCGTTATAGTTAGTTCAGCTAACTATAACTCGCACCCCACGCAATGCACTGCTGATGATGTCATATATTACATCACTCATGACATGGTCAGTGACATCACTGATGACATCACTGATGACATCTCAAATGACATCACTGATGACATCATCCATGTGATAATTTCATGCATCTTCTCACACCCTAATATAACTTTTGATACACCCACTCTAAATTACAGACTGCCATTCTCAAAACCATACACACTCCAATACCAATAACTACATACCCACTCACTGATTCTTAGGTCTACACACACACATCTACTCACTCACTCGTACAGTCACTCATACTTACAGTCACTCAGTAGAGGACTATCATATGCACTCATACACCTATATAAACACTCACACACCGCCACTCATCCATAGAGGTACTCACACACCTAGTCAGTCATGCAAAAAATTAATCACACACCCATTTACTCACCTATACAGTTATACACACACCAGCTCACTTACTCATACAAATACTAGCACATTCTTACGCTCTTATACAATAACTGATACAAGCACACACGCATCCATACAGCCACTCTCACAATCACACACTCTCACTTATAGCCATTTAAATACTCTAACACACATATATACTGCCTTTTACATATGTAGTTACTCGCACATGTACCACTGAGATATACATTCACTCACTAACACACCCATACACACACTCACCCACCCAAGCAGACCATCACAGATGCACTCTTGAAATCATGCACCCAGTGAATCCCCCACTCACACATCTATGTACAGAGTCACACACACCCCACCCACACAAACACTCAGGCAGCCATACAGATACTCAGAGAACCAATCAATAACCCATATAGACACTCATGTAGCTATTCGCAAATCCATGCATCCACTTACACACCAACAAACAGACGGATACAGACATTCACACAGTTTAGTCACTAACCCATGCATTCAGTAAGATACGTTTAATCACTCACTTGTAGAGTCAGTCACGCACGTACTAAATCATCCATTCAGACACTTATACACCCACTCATTCTTCAATACGCCTTTCCCTATATATATTAAACATATTTAAGCTTTACAGAAACACACAGTCACTGGATGATGTCATCAGTGATGTCATTTGAGATATCATCAGTGATGTCACTGACCATGTCATGAGTGATGTAATATGTGACGTCATCAGCAGTGCATTGCGGGGGCGCGAGTTATAGTTAGCTGAACTAACTATAACGGGGGAATTTCTATGGTTTTGTACGAGTGAAATGTCCAACTAACTATAACTGTCCCTAAAACCTATGGTTTTTTCAGTGAATATATATATATATATATGTATTTTTTTTTTTTTTAGCACACAGAACGTCACCGCCGCCGTTCCTTCCTCCCCGGGTGCTAACTTCAGCGGTGGTGAACCGCTTAACGATACTGCAAACCGGGCTCACCCTTCCGTAATCCCAACGAAGAGCACTCACGGAGTTTTTTTCGTATGATACTGTATTGTGCAAAACCCCCCTGACAGACGCGTTTCGCCACACGGCTTCTTCGATGTCAGTTACTCTTCCATTGACGTGCATATTTAAAAATACTTCATATATCACGTGATCACAATAGAAAGTCAAAAATAAAAGATGGACTTACGCTTCATTAAATACCACTTCATAGCGGCCTTCTTAGAACATGTAATTAAAGTGCAATGTTATAAAGTGCTTTGTGCTGTGCAAATTCCATTAAAAACAATAATCTCCAACTGTGTGCAAAGCTGTTGATGACAAGCAAATACATGTTTTGTACATTTAAAATTTCATTAACAATAAAAATTCAATTAAATGTAACAATTATAAAAACGTATTTACACCGTGTAAAAATTGTCTGAATATAATTTCATATATATACACATTCAGCGCCTACTCTATTATAACTTAATATTTCATATAACATTTTAGTCAGTTTGAATAGAGCAGGAGACTATTATCACTCTAAATAAAATTACTAGAGCAAAAGTCATCAGTTTGCCACCATAATTGTGCCCTGTATGGGCAATTGAAAATGCCAGTCTACAGGAGTTAAGACAATATTAAGCTAAAAATTCCATTCAAATAAGGATATCATCGTTATTAAACTATTTTACTCCAGGTGTACCCACATCTCTTCATCGTTATTTAGCCTAATTGGCATCTTTGTCTGGAGATCAATGATATATTTGGACTCCAAGATCCGAGTTGTTGCACCCTATTGCCACCTCTCTCCTTTTATCAATCTGATCTATACAGTAAAAACTTAGGAGGTCCCTGTTGCTCTGATGGAATTTTCAAAATGACGAGCAACAGGGTAAGTTACATCTTTATTCGTGATGGCTCGCATATGTTCTAAAATGCGTTTTTTTGTGGGGTGAATCGTACTGCCTATATAGCGCTTAGAACATGGGCATATTAGACAATAAACGGTAAAATCGGAGTTGCAATTTAGGAATTTTTTAATAGTACGAACAGGTCTAGGATCCCCTGGCCTGCCTGAATAGTTTACAACTTTATTACTCTGTTTGCAGGCTTTACATCGTTGACATGGAAAGAAACCAGCTATGCCTAGACGGTTTATAGGTTATTCAGGCAGGCCAGGGGATCCTAGACCTGTTCGTACTATTAAAAAATTCCTAAATTGCAACTCCGATTTTACCGTTTATTGTCTAATATGCCCATGTTCTAAGCGCTATATAGGCAGTACGATTCACCCCACAAAAAACGCATTTTAGAACATATGCGAGCCATCACGAATAAAGATGTAACTTACCCTGTTGCTCGTCATTTTGAAAAATTCCATCAGAGCAACAGGGACCTCCTAAGTTTTTACTGTATAGATCAGATTGATAAAAAAGGAGAGAGGTGGCAATAGGGTGCAACAACTTCGGATCTTGGAGTCCAAATATATCATTGATCTCCAGACAAAGATGCCAATTGGGCTAAATAACGATGAAGAGATGTGGGTACACCTGGAGTAAAATAGTTTAATAACGATGATATCCTTATTTGAATGGAATTTTTAGCTTAATATTGTCTTAACTCCTGTAGACTGGCATTTTCAATTGCCCATACAGGGCACAATTATGGTGGCAAACTGATGACTTTTTGCTCTAGTAATTTTATTTAGAGTGATAATAGTCTCCTGCTCTATTCAAACTGACTAAAATGTTATATGAAACATTAAGTTATAATAGAGTAGGCGCTGAATGTGTATATATATGAAATTATATTCAGACAATTTTTACACGGTGTAAATACATGTTTTTATAATTGTTACATTTAATTGAATTTTTATTGTTAATGAAATTTTAAATGTACAAAACATGTATTTGCTTGTCATCAACAGCTTTGCACACAGTTGGAGATTATTGTTTTTAATGGAATTTGCACAGCACAAAGCACTTTATAACATTGCACTTTTAATTACATGTTCTAAGATGGCCGCCATGAAGTGGTATTTAATGAAGCGTAAGTCCATCTTTTATTTTTGACTTTCTATTGTGATCACGTGATATATGAAGTATTTTAAATATGCACGTCAATGGAAGAGTAACTGACATTGAAGAAGCCGTGTGGCGAAACGCGACTGTCAGGGGGTTTTTGCACAATAAAGTATCATACGAAAAACTCCGTGAGTGCTCTTCGTTGGGATTACGGAAGGGTGAGCCCGGTTGTGTATATATATATATATATATATATATATATATATATATATATATATATATATATATATATATATATATATATATATATATATATATATCACAACAACTCTCTCCTTAGAAAGAAAAGCCGCACTCACAACGGTGGCATTCAAATGAATTTAATTTAATGCAGCGCTGGCAGTCCTGACGCGTTTCGGTCACATTGACCTTTCTCAAAGGGAAGCCATCGGCATCTGCTGAAAACACACCTACAAGGCGATTGCTTCTTTTAACAATTTTTTCCCCCGGTGGATGCCCTTATGGGCCATTTACTAAAGCATGCTGGTATTTGTGGTGCGTTACTCAGTTCAAATCATTACCCTCCAGTGGGTGATGCCATAATATTTTACAATTTGCTGTATTTTCGCTCACCGTTGCTCCCTCGCATACTTATTGTTGAGGCTGCTGGAGTCCATGCCGAAGTTAATCTTCGGCGGCTGCCTGCTGTCCCTTCACGCTTTCACAAGCTCCAAAGACGGTTCTATTTCGGGCAGTTCTGGCGCTCTTTGCTGGCGGTGCGTCGCTTGCGGCAGAACCAAGCCGTTCAACATCACAACAACTCTCTCCTTAGAAAGAAAAGCCGCACTCACAACGGTGGCATTCAAATGAATTTAATTTAATGCAGCGCTGGCAGTCCTGACGCGTTTCGGTCACATTGACCTTTCTCAAAGGGAAGCCATCGGCATCTGCTGAAAACACACCTACAAGGCGATTGCTATATATATATTACCTGGTGGTCGCCAGTAGGTAGTTATAGTTACAACCTAGTTTCCATAGGAAAAGCGTTTTATGATTTGCTAATAACTTTGGCATCGTTTGACGAATCTTTATGAAATTTTCCAAAAAGTTGCACTTTTTAGGTCAGCTCCTATCTTGAAAGTTTGGGGGTGATTTGTCAAGCGGGGGCTGAGAAAAAAGGGGGGTCCCAAAACGCGTTTTCTCCATGTTCATGGAAATTTTGCGACGAGCTTCAGCCCGAACTGCTGAACGGAATTACCTCAAATTTGGCAGAAAGGTAGAGCTTGGTTCATAAAGCGACCTTTATTTTAAATGGTGTAAATCCGTTCAGTAGTTTTTGAGAAATTCAAAGAATAAGAGTCAAAAAATCAATTTCCCATAGGAAACTTTGTGCAAGGCTAGAGCCGAAACTACTGAACGGAATTACCCCAAATTTGGCAAAAAGGTAGTGCTTGGATCAGAAAGCGACCTTTTTTTAAAATTGTGTAAATCCGTTCAATAGTTGCTGAGAAATAAAATAAAATAAAAGTTTCGATATCTGGGCGGAGCCTAAGTCCCTTGCACGAGCTTCACTGTGATTGACTGCGAACACTCCAAACCAGGAAGTGTTGGCAGCCATCTTGTGGCTCAGTAGAAGCGAGTCACTAGAAAACAGAGAAACAAAGGTATAAAACAAGAGAAGGGGGCAGGGTAGAAACACCGTGACCCCCTAGGCCTGCTCAGGGGGTCCCAGAAAGACCCTAGAGCCAAAAAAAGCATTTTTTTTTTTTTAAATATCGGCGTAATTCGCGCTGAGTTGAGGGGTCCCGCGTTTAATTTTAATGAGACCCCGGGGTGGGCTAGGTCCCGGGGGCATTTCTTAAAAAGTAATAGCGGGGGCTCGGTGGGGCTGTGGGGGCCCGCTGGGGTCCCCGCAGACCCAGGGCTTCACTCATGTTGGGAGGGGGGTTGCGTGGCCCCCCTCCTGGAGACCTCCATGTGCTTATAACTTTGGCGTCGTTTGACAAATCTTTACTAAATATTCCAGAAAGTTTCTCTTTTTTGATCAGCTTGTATCTTGAAAGTTTAGGGGTGTATTGAGCTGTGAAGACATATTACAGGGTGATTGGTGAAGGGGGCTGAGAAAAAGGGGGTCCGAAAAAGTGTTTTCGCAATGCATTTTCCATAGGAAACTTTAGACAAGGCTGCAGGTCAAATTGCTGAATGGAATTACGCCAAATTTGGCAGGGAGAAAGGTCTTGGTGCAGAAAGCACGGTTTTGTGGAAATTGTGTAAATCCGTTCAGTAGTTTTTGAGATATTAAAGGAAAAAAAGATATATATATCTGGACTGTGCCTAACTCCCGAGCACGAGCTTGCCTCTGATTGGCTGCTAACAATTCAAACCAGGAAGTGTTAGCAGCCATCTTGTGCCTCGCATCGAGTGAAAATATAAAAGAAAGGTCCTGGGGCAATTTAATATACCGGATCTCTGTCTGTGCGAGATACCGCTTTCACGCTGCGTCTCCCTACATCAGCAGGTAACGCACCCTTTTCCACCATCAACAGCATACCTCCAACAACATACTTGGGCCCGCAAGTCTGTCTCTGCGAACCACTTGTCGGCTCACAGCTCTTCGGGTGCGAGTTCTCGGGCCCGCAGTTGTATCTGTGAAGCCAATACTGGAAATGTACAGGAGGTGTCTCTCTGCGAGATACGCTCTTCACGCTCCCTCTCAACACATCAGTGTTCCACAGCTATCCCTTTGGAAGCCGATGGCCCGCACCTTTCCCTATACTAGACGGCCCGCAGGTGTTCCTCTGCGAGCTGGCCCACAGCTCTTCCTCTGCGAACTGACGGGCCGCGGTTCTCCCTCTATGAGCCTGCTAGTCGGCTCGCAGTTCTTCATCTACGAGCCAGACCGCCGGCTCTTAAGTCTCTCAGAACAGATGTAATGGAGGCAACGATCATGCAGGTCGGACAACCAACACTGCTCCGACATCCCCCAGTAGGAGCTCCTTGTCCGCCATCTCCCCTCACCCCCACCCCCCACAAACAAATGTGACAGTCACGTTAGGTTGGAAAAATAAGAATCTTAGTCATGTATGGATTTACATATAAAACATTTTATTAAAACAAAACAACAACAAATAAAACTATGTACAGCCATGTTGTGTCATCGCTGGACCATTTGTGAATCACAGCCTGCAAGACAAAAAGAAAGATAAGATGGTGCGTCATGCGTCCAGCAAAGGAGAAAGAGAAAGAGTGATGGAGAAAGAGAGAAACAAAGAAAGAGTGAGAGAGAGAGGAAGACAAAGAAATAGAGAAAGAGTGAGAGAGAGAAAGAGAGAAATAGTGTGAGAGAGGGAAGAGAGAGAGAGAAAGAGTGAGAGAGAGGAAGAGAGAGAGAAAGAGTGAGAGAGAGGAAGAGAGAGAGGAAGAGTGAGAGAGAGGAGAGAAAGAGTGAGAGAGAGGAAGACAGACAAAGACAGAGAAAGAGAAAGAGTGAGAGAGAGAAAGAGTAAGATACAAGGAAAAGAGAGAGAGTGTTAGACTTGGCTTTTACAGCGGGTTTACCACCAGACTTTTTGCTTTTTGGCCTCCTGTTTTTGACCCTGTGTGTGTTGGTTTTAGGACTCTGGGCACTATACCACTGCTAATCAGTGCTAAAGTGCATATGCTCTCCGTGTAAATTGTGTTATGGATTGGTGTTTCCATGATTGGCCTATTTGATTTATGTGTCAGTCCCTTGTAAAGTGCACTGAGAGTGCCAGGGCCTATAAATCAAATGCTGTTGGTGGGCTGCAGCACTGGATTGTGCCACCCACACAAACAGCCCGTAAAGTGGAACTCTGGCCTGCCATTGCAGAGCCTGTGTGCAGCCCGGGGCTGCCATGTCGACTTGGCAAGTGCACACACTAGCAAGTCCCTAAACCTTCCCTTTTCTACATGTTAGTCACCCCTAAGGTAGGCCCAAGGTACCCCTGTGGGCAGGGTGCATTGTATATGAAAGGTAGGACATGCCCTGGTGTGTGTGGCATGTCCTGATAGTGAATTACAGCCTATTTCGTTTTTCACTATTGCAAGGCTACCTGTTCCCCATAGGCCAGAAAGGGCAGTTTTGATTATTACAGCTTATAATCCTAACTGACCCAGGGAACATGGTAGAAATTCGAGTTTAGTATGCCTGGACTGATAAAATGCATCTTTTAGTGAAGTTGGTTTTAACATTCTGTGTTTGAAAATACCACTTTTAGAAAGTGGGTATTTTCTTGTCTAACCATCCAAGCCTGCCTCTGCTTGGTTGTGTATTTCTTGTCTGGAGTGTGAGTGACAGGGGCTGGGGGATGCCAGGAGACAGGGTGAGTCAGCACAGGGCTGAATAGCAAGATCTACATGTAGATGGGTGGGAGGAGTTGCCCCTGGGACCTGAATAGGGCTGGGCCTTCCCTCCACAATGCTGGTTCCACCTCCTGTGGTGCGTCTGATGTCCCTGGCCTGCACTGTGAAAGGAAAGAAGGAGACTTGTCAACAAAGTGCTCCAGGACTGACCAGAACTGGTCTGGACTAGGCAAAGGCCTCTCTGCCTTCAGAGAACAAAGAGAAGCTGAGGATAAAAAGGGGGACCCAAACCCCAGAACTTTAGATCACTTCTGAACTAAGGAACCTGCCAGGAAGAAGGACCGGGAAAGCTGGAGGAGGAGTACTGCCCCTATGCTGCGTGTTGTGGGGTTGGCCTGCAGTGGTTGCTTCTGTCTTGGGTAGGGAAAGGACTGGCCTGTGCTTTCATCATCCTGCTGTTAGAGTTTTCTCCAAGGGCTTGAAGTAGAGCTTGCCTCCTGTTGGAAGTCTCAGGGATAGAAAAGACTTCAGGGAACTCTTTGGGATCAAGAAGACTGCCAAGAAGAAGAGCTGGAGAAGCTGTGAGGAGGAACTACCACTTTGCTGTGTGCTTTGCTGTGTTGGCCTGCAGTGGCTGCTTCTGTCTTGGGCAGTGAAAGGACTGGAACTGAACTTTCTGTAATCTACTTTGTGAGTGTCTCCAAGGGCTTGAGGTAGAGCTTGCCCCCTGTTCAAGAAGTCTCAGGAACAGCAAAGACTTCAAGCCCGACGCCGTCTACGACGCCGCTGCTGACTCTGTGTCCTGAAGGCACTGCAGAGGGCACCGCCGCAACGCTGTACCGCGACCCTGGTCTCACCGACGACGCCTGCTGACGCCGCCACCGAGCCGCTGCTCGCACCGCAACCCTTGGGCACCGCACTTCGCACCGCCTCGCTTCACGACGACGCCGTGGTATCCCCGATGACGCCGCTCCACGACGGACTCGACGCCGCTGCTTGCACCGT
>CAWUFW010029603.1:0-18732 GCA_963921515.1 Calotriton arnoldi
GACAGTGGCCAGCCATTGCCAACTAGAGACCCCCATTTCTAACACATGTGCTAGTATTTGTATGAGTAAGTGAGCTGGTGTGTGTATAACTGTATAGGTGAGTAAATGGCAGTGTGTTTAATTATTTGCATGACTGACTAGGTGTGTGAGTACCTCTATGGATGAGTGGCGGTGTTTGAGTGTCTATATAGGAGTATGATTGCATATGATAGTCCTGTACTGAGTGACCGTAAGTATGAGTGACTGTACGGGTGAGTGAGTGGATGTGTGTGTAGACCTAAGAATCAGTGAGTGGGTATGTAGTTATTGGTGTTGGAGTGTCTTTGTTTTTGCGAATGGCAGTCTGTAATTTAGAGTGGGTGTATCAAAGGTTATATTAGGGTGTGAGGAGGTGCATCAGATTATCACGTGGATGATGTCATCAGTGATGTCATCAGTGATGTTATTTGGGATGTCATCAGTGATGTCATCAGTGATGTCACTGACCATGTCATGAGTGATGTAATATGTGACGTCATCAGCAGTGCATTGCGAGGCGCGAGTTATAGTTAGCTGAACTAACTATAACGGGGAATTTCATGGGTTTTGTACGAGTGCAATGTCCAACTAACTATAACTGTCCCTAAAACCTATGGTTTTTTCAGTGAATTTGTAAGGTTTTTAAATGCTAATTTCTAACTATAACGTGCCTGAAACCTATGGTTTTTTCAGTGAATTTCAAAGGTTTTTAAATGCTAATTCCTAACTATAACATGTCTGAAACCTATGGTTTTTTTCAGTGAATTTCAAAGGTTTTGTAAATGACAATTTTTAAATGTATTAATTGTTATATTTATTTTTTTGATACTGATTTACTACATTTTTTTAAACTATTTATTTTTAGATATTTTATTTTTTAAATTACATTGTAATTACATTATACATTACATTACAAAATATACTTTCTCAGAATGAATTACTTTAGTTTAAATACTTTGCAAATAGGCAATAGACTTTTAAGTACAGTAGTTACAGTTGTTGCAATGGGCAACACCATTTCAAACACAATGCAACATTGAGCTCAATGTGAATTTCTAGTTAAATGCAATTAGTTACTTTATGGATTACTTTTCTAACCACAGGACTGGATCCTAGATTCAGTCCTGGGACATCTCGTGTAAACAGTTGAGTAAAAGCGTTTTGGTTACAGTAGTGATTTTTAAGGAATATTATTGTATTTTAAAAGGTGACACTTAGAAACTTCTTCACATAGAATCACCAATGTTATCCTACGGGAGGAAATTCACTTAGCAGGTAAGTAGTGTTATTGTTACTTTTTCTTACTCAGTGGTGGATCCTGGATCCAGCACTGGTGCATCTCCTGTAAACAGTTGAAAGAATGCGTTTAAGTCATACAGGCGATTTTTAAGGAATATTTGTAGTTTGTGAAAATTGACACTTTGAAACTTTTCTGCTGAAAACCAGACAATGGATTCCTATGGAAGGAAATACAAGTTACTGGTAAGTACGGTTAGAATTACTTTTCAGGGTCAGTGCTGGGCTAAAAGATGCAGCACTGGGTTCTCTCCTGATAACAGGTGAGTAAATCGGAATTCGTAGTTCGGCTGATTTTAGAGGAATATTATAAAGTTCCAAAACTCCACACTTAGAAGAATTTCCAAGTGAAACCAGTCAATGTTAGCCTATGGAAGAAAATTCAAGTTACTGGTAAGTACGGTTAGAATTACCTTTCAGGATCTGTACTGGGCTCAAAGATGCAGCACTGAGGTCTCTCCTGATAACAGGTGAGTAAATTGGAATTCGTAGTTCGGCTGATTTTAGAGGAATATTATAAAGTTCCAAAACTCCACACTTAGAAGAATTTCCAAGTGAAACCAGTCAATGTTAGCCTATGGAAGGAAATTCAAGTTACTGGTAAGTACGGTTAAAATTACTTTTCAGGATCAGTACTGGGCTCAAAGATGCAGCACTGAGGTCTCTCCTGATAACAGGTGAGTAAATTGGAATTCGTAGTTCAGCTGATTTTAGAGGAATATTATAAAGTTCCAAAACTCCACACACAGAAGAATTTCCAAGTGAAACCAGTCAATGTTAGCCTATGGAAGGAAATTCAAGTTACTGGTAAGTACGGTTAGAATTACTTTTCAGGATCTGTACTGGGCTCAAAGATGCAGCACTGAGGTCTCTCCTGATAACAGGTGAGTAAATTGGAATTCGTAGTTCGGCTGATTTTAGAGGAATATTATAAAGTTCCAAAACTCCACACTTAGAAGAATTTCCAAGTGAAACCAGTCAATGTTAGCCTATGGAAGGAAATTCAAGTTACTGGTAAGTACGGTTAAAATTACTTTTCAGGATCAGTACTGGGCTCAAAGATGCAGCACTGAGGTCTCTCCTGATAACAGGTGAGTAAATTGGAATTCGTAGTTCAGCTGATTTTAGAGGAATATTATAAAGTTCCAAAACTCCACACACAGAAGAATTTCCAAGTGAAACCAGTCAATGTTAGCCTATGGAAGGAAATTCAAGTTACTGGTAAGTATGGTTAGAATTACTTTTCAGGATCTGTACTGGGCTCAAAGATGCAGCACTGAGGTCTCGCCTGATAACAGGTGAGTAAATTGGAATTCGTAGTTCGGCTGATTTTAGAGGAATATTATAAAGTTCCAAAACTCCACACAAGAATTTCCAAGTGAAACCAGTCAATGTTAGCCTATGGAAGGAAATCCAAGTTACTGGTAAGTACGGTTAAAATTACTTTTCAGGATCAGTACTGGGCTCAAAGATGCAGCACTGAGGTCTCTCCTGATAACAGGTGAGTAAATTGGAATTCGTAGTTCAGCTGATTTTAGAGGAATATTATAAAGTTCCAAAACTCCACACAGAAGAATTTCCAAGTGAAACCAGTCAATGTTAGCCTATGGAAGGAAATTCAAGTTACTGGTAAGTACGGTTAAAATTACTTTTCAGGATCAGTACTGGGCTCAAAGATGCAGCACTGAGGTCTCTCCTGATAACAGGTGAGTAAATTGGAATTCGTACTTCAGCTGATTTTAGAGGAATATTATAAAGTTCCAAAACTCCACACACAGAAGAATTTCCAAGTGAAACCAGTCAATGTTAGCCTATGGAAGGAAATTCAAGTTACTGGTAAGTACGGTTAGAATTACTTTTCAGGATCTGTACTGGGCTCAAAGATGCAGCACTGAGGTCTCTCCTGATAACAGGTGAGTACATCGGAATTCGTAGTTCTGCTGATTTTAGAGGAATATTATAAAGTTCCAAAACTCCACACACAGAAGAATTTCCAAGAGAAACCAGTCAATGTTAGTCTATGGAAGGAAATTCAAGTTACTGGTAAGTACGGTTAGAATTACTTTTCAGGATCTGTACTGGGCTCAAAGATGCAGCACTGAGGTCTCTCCTGATAACAGGTGAGTAAATTGGAATTCGTAGTTCGGCTGATTTTAGAGGAATATTATAAAGTTCCAAAACTCCACACTTAGAAGAATTTCCAAGTGAAACCAGTCAATGTTAGCCTATGGAAGGAAATTCAAGTTACTGGTAAGTACGGTTAAAATTACTTTTCAGGCTCAGTACTGCGCTCAAAGATGCAGCACTGAGGTCTCTCCTGATAACAGGTGAGTAAATTGGAATTCGTAGTTCAGCTGATTTTAGAGGAATATTATAAAGTTCCAAAACTCCACACACAGAAGAATTTCCAAGTGAAACCAGTCAATGTTAGCCTATGGAAGGAAATTCAAGTTACTGGTAAGTACGGTTAGAATTACTTTTCAGGATCTGTACTGGGCTCAAAGATGCAGCACTGAGGTCTCGCCTGATAACAGGTGAGTAAATTGGAATTCGTAGTTCGGCTGATTTTAGAGGAATATTATAAAGTTCCAAAACTCCACACACAGAAGAATTTCCAAGTGAAACCAGTCAATGTTAGCCTATGGAAGGAAATTCAAGTTACTGGTAAGTACGGTTAAAATTACTTTTCAGGATCAGTACTGGGCTCAAAGATGCAGCACTGAGGTCTCTCCTGATAACAGGTGAGTAAATTGGAATTCGTAGTTCAGCTGATTTTAGAGGAATATTATAAAGTTCCAAAACTCCACACACAGAAGAATTTCCAAGTGAAACCAGTCAATGTTAGCCTATGGAAGGAAATTCAAGTTACTGGTAAGTACGGTTAAAATTACTTTTCAGGATCAGTACTGGGCTCAAAGATGCAGCACTGAGGTCTCTCCTGATAACAGGTGAGTAAATTGGAATTCGTACTTCAGCTGATTTTAGAGGAATATTATAAAGTTCCAAAACTCCACACACAGAAGAATTTCCAAGTGAAACCAGTCAATGTTAGTCTATGGAAGGAAATTCAAGTTACTGGTAAGTACGGTTAGAATTACTTTTCAGGATCTGTACTGGGCTCAAAGATGCAGCACTGAGGTCTCTCCTGATAACAGGTGAGTACTTCGGAATTCGTAGTTCTGCTGATTTTAGAGGAATATTATAAAGTTCCAAAACTCCACACACAAGAATTTCCAAGTGAAACCAGTCAATGTTAGCCTATGGAAGGAAATTCAAGATACTGGTAAGTACGGTTAAAATTACTTTTCAGGATCAGTACTGGGCTCAAAGATGCAGCACTGAGGTCTCTCCTGATAACAGGTGAGTAAATTGGAATTCGTAGTTCGGCTGATTTTAGAGGAATATTATAAAGTTCCAAAACTCCACACTTAGAAGAATTTCCAAGTGAAACCAGTCAATGTTAGCCTATGGAAGGAAATTCAAGTTACTGGTAAGTACGGTTAAAATTACTTTTCAGGATCAGTACTGGGCTCAAAGATGCAGCACTGAGGTCTCGCCTGATAACAGGTGAGTAAATTGGAATTCGTAGTTCAGCTGATTTTAGAGGAATATTATAAAGTTCCAAAACTCCACACACATAATAATTTCCAAGTGAAACCAGTCAATGTTAGCCTATGGAAGGAAATTCAAGTTACTGGTAAGTACGGTTAGAATTACTTTTCAGGATCTGTACTGGGCTCAAAGATGCAGCACTGAGGTCTCTCCTGATAACAGGTGAGTAAATTGGAATTCGTAGTTCGGCTGATTTTAGAGGAATCAATCAATCAATCAATCATGTCACTTATAAAGCGCACTACATACCCGCGAGGGTCTCAAGGCGCTGGGGGAAGAGGGGGGTGGTGCTGCTACTGATCGAAGAGCCAGGTCTTGAGGAGTCTTCTGAAGGCCAGTAGGTCTTGGGTCTGTCGGAGGTTGGTGGGGAGGGTGTTCCAGGTCTTGGCGGCGAGGTGGGAGAAGGATCTGCCGCCGGCGGTCGTTTTCCGGATGCGGGGGACTGTGGCGAGGGCGAGGCTGGTCGAGCGGAGCTGGCGGGTGGGGGTGTAGAAGCTGAGTCGTCTGTTGAGGTAGGCTGGTCCGGAGTTGTGGAGTGCTTTGTGTGCGTGGGTGAGGAGCTTGAAGGTTATCCTCTTGTTGACAGGGAGCCAGTGCAGGTCTCTCAGGTGGGGTGTGATGTGGCTGCGTCGGGGATGTCGAGGATAAGACGTGCAGAGGCGTTCTGGATGCGTTGCAGCCGTCTCAGGAGCTTAGCCGTCGTTCCTGCGTAGAGGGCGTTTCCGTAGTCCAGCCTGCTGGTGACGAGGGCCTGGGTGACTGTTTTTCTTGTTTCGGTGGGGATCCACTTGAAGATCCTGCGGAGCATTCGGAGGATGTTGAAGCAGGATGAGGAAACGGCGTTGACCTGCTTAGTCATGGAGAGGGTGGGGTCGAGGATGACCCCTAGGTTGCGTATGTGGTCGGTGGGTGGCGGGGCTGTTCCCAGTGATGTTGGCCACCAGGAGTCGTCCCAGGCTGAAGGGTTGGAACCAAGGATGAGGACCTCTGTCTTGTCCGAGTTCAGCTTCAGGCGGCTGGTCCTCATCCATTCGGCGACGGCCTTCATTCCTTCGTGGAGGTGGGCTTTGGCGGTGTGAGGGTCTTTGGTGAGGGAGAGGATCAGCTGGGTGTCGTCGGCGTATAATTACTTTTCAGGATCAGTACTGGGCTCAAAGATGCAGCACTGAGGTCTCTCCTGATAACAGGTGAGTAAATCGGAATTCGTAGTTTGGCTGATTTTAGAGGAATATTTGCACAATGGTGAAGGAAGGGGTGGGGCCTGAAGTGACATGTCTGCAAACACGCCCTGTGGCGCGTTTTAAGTTGGAGAATTAATTCCTCCTCAATACCGAGGGTCCCTAGGGGCCAACTAGCCCACCAGATACCTCCAGTATGCGCCAGAGAGCTGCGTTGCAGAGAGGTGTTCAGAGGCCACGCCCCTTTTGCACCTCTCTGCAACGCAGCTCTGTGGCGCTTTCTGGACGTACCTGGTGGGCTAGTTGGCCCCCAGGGACCCTCAGGACTGAAGGGATTTAATTCCCCATTTTAAAACGCGCCACGGGGCCTGTTTGCACACATGTCACCTGAAGCCCGCCCCCTCCCTTCACCACTGTGCAAACACGCCCGTGGCGCGGTTTAAGTTGGGGTATTAAGTCCCCTTGAATCATGAGGGTCCCTGGGGTCCAACTAGCCCACCCTGTACCTCCAGTATGCGCCAGGGAGCTGCGTTGCAGAGAGGTGTTCAGAGGCCATGCCCCTTTACACCTCTCTGCAACGCAGCTCTGTGGCGCTTTCTGGATGTACCTGGTGGGCTAGTTGTCCCCAGGGACCCTCAGGATTGAAGGGATTTTATTCCCATCTTAAAAACGCGCCACGGGCCTGTTTGCACACATGTCACCTGAAGCCCCGCCCCCTCCATTCACCACTGTGCAAACGCGCCCCTTGGCGCGTTTTAAGTTGGGGGATTAAGTCCCCTTGAATCCTGAGGGTCCCTGGAGTCCAACTAGCCCACCATGTACGTCCAAAAAGCACCACAGAGCTGCGTTGCAGAGAGGTGTAAAAAGGGGCATGGCCTCTGTACACCTCTCTGCAACGCAGCCCCCTGGTGCATACTGGAGGTTCCTGGTGGGCTAGTTGGCCCACAGGGACCCCCAGTATTCAAGGGGAATTCGTTCCCCATCTGCAAACGTGCCAGGTGGCGCGTTTGCAGAGTGCTGCAAGCAGGGGGGCGTGGCCGCCGGCGCGATGCCGGTCTTTTTTTATTTATTTTTTTAAGAAGGGGGGCTGTGTGGCTCATGCCCCCCCACACAGGTACTTTTAATCTTTAAAAAAGAAGCCCCGGGAGGTGGCGGTCCCCGGGGCTGCGGGAGGGCCGAGAGCCCTCGCACCATTGTTTATTTAAAGCCCCGGGGGTGGCGGTCCCCGGGGCTTGGGGGGGGCCTTAGAGGCCCCCAATCATCAATTTGATAAACCCCGCATGCCCCCGGGACTTGGCCCACCCGGGGCCAATTACCAACAAAGCGCGGAGACCGCGCTTCGTTTTTTTTTTATTGGCTGGATCCGCGCACCCAGCGCGTTTTTGCCGATTTTAAAAAAAAAAAATTGTTTTTTTTGGCCCTGGGGGTCCTTGTAGGACCCCCTGTGCAGGCCTAGGGGGTCAGGGTGTTTCTACCCCACCCCCTTTTTGCGTTTTGCGCATTGTTTTTACTGTTTTCTTGTGACTCGGTTCTACCGAGTCACAAGATGGCTGCCAACACTTCCTGGTTTGGAGTGTTGACAGCCAATTAGCATACAGCTGGTCATCGGGAGGGTGCGCGGACCCTCCGCGCCATAGATATATATGTGTTTTTACTTTTGATTTTCTCAGCAACTACTGAACGGATTTACACCATTTAACAAAAAGGGTTCTTTCTGAACCAAGAACTACCTCTTTGCCAAATTTGGTGTAATTCCGTTCAGCAGTTCGGGCTGTAGCCGTGGCTAAAGTTTCATTGGGGAAATGAATGGGGAAAACATGTTTTGGGACCCCCCTTTTTTCTAGGCCCCCGCTTGATGAATCACCCCAAGATTTTCAGGATAGGAGCGGACCGGAGCGGGCCACAAAGTTTGAAAATTTCGCGAAGATTCGTCAACCGACGCAAGAGTTATTTCAAATAGAATGTTGCAGATTTCCTATGGAAAATAGGTCCTAACTATAACTATCTACTGGCAACCGCCAGTAGATAATATATATATATTCTATTTTTAAAATCGGCAAAAAATGCGCTGGGTGAGCGGATCCTGCCGATAAAAAAAAAAA
Organism: Calotriton arnoldi; assembly: GCA_963921515.1. Taxonomy (NCBI): domain Eukaryota; kingdom Metazoa; phylum Chordata; class Amphibia; order Caudata; family Salamandridae; genus Calotriton; species Calotriton arnoldi. The sequence goes on from CAWUFW010029603.1 coordinate 8,207, forward strand.
ACGAAGCGCGGACTCCCGCGCTTCGCGGTTAATTGGCCCCCGGGTGGGCCAAGTCCCGGGGGCATGCGGGGGTTTATTAATAATTATATGGGGGGGCCTCTGAGGCCCCCCCAAGCCCTGGGGACCGCCCCCCGGGGCTTTAAACAAAATGGTGGTTGGAGGGCTCTCAGCCCTCCCGCAGCCCCGGGGACCGCCAACCCCCCGGGGCTTCTTTTTTTAAAATTAAAATTAGTTGTGTGGGGGGCTCCCCACATGCCCGAGGACCATCACCTCCCTGGGGCACTAAATCGGTTAAATATGGGGGTCCGTTACGGACCCAGAGCCCGGGGACCACCACCTCCCGGGGCTTTCAACATGTTGGGAGGGGGGCCGCGCGGCCCCCCTCCTGGAGCCCTTGATGGCCCTGGGGACCACCACCCCCCAGGGCCGGCTCCTGCAGTGTCCCGGGGTGCCTAGCCCCGGGACACTGTAGTTTGCTATGGCAGGGCGGGAGCCTCGCGGCTCCCGTCCTGTCATAGCAAATTGCTTTGAATTTTGTAAGAGAGAGCAGGAATCCACATGGGTTATTGATTGATTGTCTGAGTATCTGTATGGGTGCCTGAGTGTTTGTGTGGGTGGGGTGTGTGTGACTCTGTGCATAGATGTGTGAGTTGGTGATTCACTGGGTGCATGGTTTCAAGAGTGCATCTGTGATGGACTGTATGGGTGGGTGAGTGTGTGTATGGGTGTGTTAGTGATTGAATGTATATCTCAGTGGTACATGTGTGAGTAACTACATATGTGAAAGGCAGTATATATGTGTGTTGGAGTATATAAATGGCTATAAGTGAGAGTGTGTGATTGTGAGAGTGGCTGTATAGATGAGTGTGTACTTGTATCAGTGATTGTATAAGAGCGTAAGAATGTGCTAGTATTTGTATGAGTAAGTGAGCTGGTGTGTGTATAACTGTATAGGTGAGTAAATGGGTGTGTGATTACGTTTTTTGCATGACTGACTAGGTGTGTGAGTACCTCTATGGATGAGTGGCGGTGTGTGAGTGTTTATATAGGTGTATGAGTGCATATGATAGTCCTGTACTGAGTGACTAAGTATGAGTGACTGTACGGGTGAGTGAGTGGATGTGTGTGTAGACCTAAGAATCAGTGAGTGGGTATATAGTTTTTGGTGTTGGAGTGTCTATGGTTTTGAGAATGGCAGTCTGTAATTTAGAGTGGGTGTATCAAAAGTTATATTAGGGTGTGAGAAGATGCATGAAATTATCACATGGATGATGTCATCAGTTATGTCATTTGAGATGTCATCAGTGATGTCATCAGTGATGTCACTGACCATGTCATGAGTGATGTAATATGTGACGTCATCAGCAGTGCATTGCGGGGCGCGAGTTATAGTTAGCTGAACTAACTATAACGGGGAATTTCTATGGTTTTGTACGAGTGAAATGTCCAACTAACTATAACTGTCCCTAAAACCTATGGTTTTTTCAGTGAATTTCAAAGGTTTTTAAATGCTAATTTCTAACTATAACGTGTCTGAAACCTATGGTTTTTCAGTGAATTTCAAAGGTTTTTTAAATGCTAATTTCTAACTATAACGTGCCTGAAACCTATGATTTTTAAGTGAATTTCAAAGGTTTTTTAAATGCTAGTTTCTAACTATGCCTACAGAGGTAGGACATGTGAAGAAAGAAGAAAAAACGCACAGAAAGAAGCAAAAGATGTGCAGAAAGAACCAACAGAGGAGCAGAAAGAGGCCTTGTTGCAAAATCATCCTGTGCCCACAACTTTTTCAGATAGGGTACTGGTGGTAACTGACTCTGACTAACCAGAGCCAGTGCTATGCTAAAAGACACTTAGAATACAGTGAAAACACCTACATACACTAGGGAACACTATGCGTTGGGGTACCCCTGTGATTAGCATGACCTCCTCTGCAAGTCCCTAGTACATAATAGGGCAGGGGATTAAAACTACCTCTTAAAACGCGCTACAGGGCGCGTTTGCACAGTGGTGAAGGGAGGGGGCCTGAGGTGACATGTGTGCAAACGCACCCCGTGGCGCGTTTTAAGCTGCGGGATTAAGTCCCCTTGAATTCTGAGGGTCCCTGGGGCCCAACTAGCCCCCAGGTACCTACAGTTAGGACCACAGAGCTGAGTTGCAGAGAGGCGTTCCGAGGCCACGCACCTTTTTCACCTCTCTGCAACGCAACTCTGTTGTGCTTACTGAAGGTACCTGGTGGGCTAGTTGGCCCCAGGGTCCCTCAGGATTCAAAGGGAATTAATTCCCCAACTTAAACGCACCACAGGGCGTGTTTGCGCACATGTCACCTGAGGCCCCGCCCCTCCCTTCACCACTGTGCAAACGCGCCCCGTGGTGCGTTTTAAGTTGAGGGATTAGGTCACCTTGAATCCTGAGGGTCCCTGGGGCCCAACTAGCCCACTAGGTACTTCCAGTAAGCACCACAGGCCTGCGTTGCAACGCCTGTAACAAATTGTGCAGTTGTGTTTAGGTAGTGAAGAGGGTCGTGCTGGGGGTAGTGTTTTAGGGTTTAGGGTAGTGCAGTGGTGTTTGTGTAGTGTAGGGGGTCATGCTGGGAGTAGATTTAGGGTTTAGGGTAGTGCAGTGGTGTTTGGGTAGTGTAGGGAGTCGTGCTGGGGGAGTGTTTTAGGGTTTAGGGTAGTGCAGTGGTGTTTGGGTAGTGTAGGGGGTCGTGCTGGGGGTAGTGTTTTAGGGTTTAGGGTAGTGCAGTGGTGTTTGGGTAGTGTAGGGGGTCGTGCTGGGGGTAGTGATTTAGGGTAGTGCAGTGGTGTTTGGGTAGTGTAGGGGTACTGCTGGGGGTAGTGTTTTAGGGTTTAGGTTAGTGCAGTGGTTTTTGGGTAGTGTAGGGGTACTGCTGGGGGTAGTGTTTTAGGGTTTAGGGTAGTGCAGTTATGTTTGTGTAGTGTAGGGGGTAGTGTTTTAGGGTTTAGGGTAGTGCAGTGGTGTTTGTGTAGTGTAGGAGGTCGTGTTTTAGGGTTTAGGGTAGTGCAGTGGTCTTTGGGTAGTGTAGGGATTCGTGCGGGGGTAGTGTTTTAGGGATTAGGGTAGTGCATTGGTGTTTGGGTAGTGTAGGGGTCATGCGGGGGTAGTGTTTTAGGGTTTAGGGCAGTGCAGTGGTGTTTGGGTAGTGTAGGGGGTCGTGCTGGGGGAGTGTTTTAGGGTTTAGGGCAGTGCAGTGGTGTTCGGGTAGTGTAGGGGGTCGTGCTGGGGGAGTGTTTTAGGGTTTAGGGCAGTGCAGTGGTGTTCGGGTAGTGTAGGGGGTCGTGCTGGGGGAGTGTTTGAGGGTTTAGGGCAGTGCAGTTGTGTTCGGGTAGTGTAGGGGGTTGTGCTGGGGGTAGTATTTTAGGGTTTAGGGTAGTGCAGTGGTGTTCGGGTAGTGTAGGGGGTCGTGCTGGGGGTAGTGTTCTAGGGTTTAGGGCAGTGCAGTGGTGTTTGGGCAGTGTAGGGGGTAATGCTGGGGGTAGCACATTCAATCAGTGATATGGCCCGGAAACGTTGACCGGAGTCTTCATACCCTTCGCGCCTGAGTGATCTTCGACCAGCTGAGGAATGACGAGTTCCGGAGAGATGGAGGTTTGAGGCGGGTGGCGCCTCCTTGGAACACTGGGACTGGTGCGGCGGATGGACCTTTGACGATGCCCCCTGGGCGGAAACCTTATATGTTATACTAACTGCGGTGCCCGAGCAACATGTCCGATGCCCGGTGGAGCTGTTTAGGCAGCTATAGAGGAGATTGGCCTTGGTTTCACCCCCCTTGACCATCACCTACCCAGCCGGACATTGGACATTGTTTTTCCTTGTCTCTCCGTTGCGATTCCTTTCCCTCTCCCACCTCCTCCCTCCTTGATCCTGTAGCTGCCTCCCCTTCCAGCCCTGCCTGACTATCTATTTTTTTCCCCTACTCCCTTGTCTCAATCCCTCTCCCCCACCCACCCTCATACCCCAAATGTCTCGTATCTGTTTTATTTTATGATATGGTAACTGATGTAACTCTGTTAAACTGTTCTCATGTAAAGCGCTCTGATACCTCCGGGTCTAGCCAGCGCTATATAAAACTCATCAAATAAATAAATAAAAATAAATAAAATAAATAAATGCTGGGGGTGGTGTTTTAGGGTTTAGGGCAGTGCAGTGGTGTTCGGGCAGTGTAGGGGGTCGTGCTGGGGGTGGTGTTTCAGGGTTTAGGGCAGTGCAGTGGTGTTCGGGCAGTGTAGGGGGTCGTGCAGGGGGTGGTGTTTCAGGGTTTAGGGCAGTGGTGTTCGGGCAGTGTAGGGGATCATGCTGGGGGTGGTGTTTCAGGGTTTGGGGCAGTGGTGTTCGAGCAGTAAAGGGGGTCATGCTGGGGGTGGTGTTTCAGGGTTTAGGGCAGTGCAGAGGTGTTCGGGCAGTGTAGGGGGTGCTGCAGGGGGTGGTGTTTCAGGGTTTAGGGCAGTGCAGTGGTGTTCGGGCAGTGTAGGGGGTCATGCAGGGGTGGTGTTTCAGGGTTTAGGGCAGTGCAGTAGTGTTCGGCCAGTGTAGGGGGTCGTGCTGGGGCTGGTGTTTCAGGGTTTAGGGCAGTGCAGTGGTGTTCGGGCAGTGTAGGGGGTCGTGCTGGGGCTGGTGTTTCAGGGTTTAGGGCAGTGCAGTGGTGTTCGGGCAGTGTAGGGGGTTGTGCTGGGGCTGGTGTTTCAGGGTTTAGGGCAGTGCAGTGGTGTTCGGGCGGTGTAGGTGGCCGTGCTGGGGCTGGTGTTTCAGGGTTTAGGGCAGTGCAGTGGTGTTCGGGCAGTGTAGGGGGTCGTGCTGGGGCTGGTGTTTCAGGGTTTAGGGCAGTGCAGTGGTGTTCGGGCAGTGTAGGGGGTCTTGCTGGGGCTGGTGTTTCAGAGTCTAGGGCAGTGCAGTGGTGTTCGGGCAGTGTAGGGTGTCGTGCTGGGTGGTGTTTCAGGGTTTAGGGCAGTGCAGTGGTGTTTGGGCAGTGTAGGGGGTCATGCTGGGGCTAGTGTTTCAGGATTTAGGGCAGAGCAATGGTGTTCAGGCAGTGTAGGGGTTTTGCTGGAGGTGGTGTTTCAGGGTTTAGGGCAGTGCAGTGGTGTTCAGGCAGTGTAGGGGTGGTGTTTCAGGGTTTAGGGCAGTGGTGTTCAGGCAGTGTAGGGGGTCTTGCTGGGGTTGATGTTTCAGGGTTTAGGGCAGTGCAGTGGTGTTCGGGCAGTGTAGGGGGTCGTGCTGGGGGTGGTGTTTCAGGGTTTAGGGCATTGCAGTGGTGTTCCGGCAGTGTAGGAGGTCGTGCAGGGGTGGTGTTTCAGGGTTTAGGGCAGTGCAGTGGTGTTCGGGCAGTGTAGGGGGTCGTGCTGGGGGTGGTGTTTCAGGGTTTAGGGCAGTGCAGTGGTGTTCGAGCAGTGTAAGGTGTCGTGCTGAGGGGTGGTGTTTCAGGGTTTAGGGCAGTGGAGTGGTGTTTGGGCAGTGTAGGGGGTCGTGCAGGTGGTGGTGTTTCAGGGTTTAGGGCAGTGCAGTGGTGTTCGGCCAGTGTAGGTGGTCTTGCTGGGGGTGGTGTTTCAGGCTTTAGTGCAGTGGTGTTCGGGCAGTGTAGGGGGTCTTGCTGGGGGTGGTGTTTCAGGGTTTAGGGCAGTGCAGTGGTGTTCGGGCAGTGTAGGGGGTCATGCTGGGGCTGGTGTTTCATGGTTTAGGGCAGTGCAGTGGTGTTCGGGCAGTGTAGGGGGTCGTGCTGGGGGTGGTGTTTCAGGGTTTAGGGCAGTGCAGTGGTGTTCGGGCAGTGTAGGGGTCATGCTGGGGGTGGTGTTTCAGGGTTTAGGGCAGTGCAGTGGTGTACGGGCAGTGTAGGGGGTCTTGCTGGGGGTGGTGTTTCAGGGTTTAGGGCAGTGGTGTTCGGGCAGTGTAGGGGGTCTTGCTGTGGGTAGTGTTTCGGGGTTTAGGGCAGTGCAGTGGTGTTCATGCAGTGTAGGGGGTCGTGCTGGGTTGGTGTTTCAGGGTTTAGGGCAGTGCAGTAGTGTTCGGGCAGTGTAGGGGATCGTGCAGGGGGTGGTGTTTCAGGGTTTAGGGCAGTGCAGTGGTGTTCGGGCAGTGTAGGGGGTCGTGCTGGGGGTGGTGTTTCAGGGTTTAGGGCAGTGCAGTGGTGTTCGGGCAGTGTAGGGGGTCATGCAGGGGGTGGTGTTTCAGGGTTTAGGGCAGTGCAGTGGTGTTCGGGCAGTGTAGGGGTCGTGCTGGGGCTGGTGTTTCAGGGTTTAGGGCAGTGCAGTGGTGTTCGGGCAGTGTAGGGGGTCTTGCTGGGGGTGGTGTTTCAGGGTTTAGGGCAGTGGTGTTCGGGCAGTGTAGGGGGTCTTGCTGGGGGTGGTGTTTCAGGGTTTAGGGTAGTGCAGTGGTGTTCGGGCAGTGTAGAGGGTCTTGCTGGGGGTAGTGTTTCAGGGTTTAGGGCAGTGCAGTGGTGTTCATGCAGTGTAGGGGGTCGTGCTGGGGATGGTGTTTCAGGGTTTAGAGCAGTGCAGTAGTGTTCGGGCAGTGTAGGGGGTCGTGCAGGGGTGGTGTTTCAGGGTTTAGGGCAGTGCAGTGGTGTTCGGGCAGTGTAGGGGGTCATGCTGGGGGTGATGTTTCAGGGTTTAGGGCAGTGCAGTGGTGTTCGGGCAGTGTAGGGGGTCGTGCTGGGGGTGGTGTTTCAGGGTTTAGGGCAGTGGTGTTCGGGCAGTGTAGGGGTCTTGCTGGGGGTGATGTTTCAGGGTTTAGGGCAGTGCAGTGGTGTTCGGGCAGTGTAGGAGGTCTTGCTGGGGGTAGTGTTTCAGGGTTTAGGGCAGTGCAGTGGTGTTCGGGCAGTGTAGGGGTCATGCTGGGGGTGGTGTTTCAGGGTTTAGGGCAGTGCAGTGGTGTTCGGGCAGTGTAGGGGGTCGTGAAGGGGGTGGTGTTTCAGGGTTTAGGGCAGTGCAGTGGTGTTCGGGCAGTGTAGGGGGTCGTGCTAGGGTATGTGTTTCAGGGTTTAGGGCAGTGCAGTGGTGTTCGGGCACTGTAGGGGGTCGTGCAGGGGCTGATGTTTCAGGGTTTAGGGCAGTGCAGTGGTGTTCGGGCAGTGTAGGGGGTCGTGCTGGGGGTAGTGTTTTAGGGTTTAGGATAGTGCAGTGGTGCTTGTGTAGTGTAGGGGGTCGTGCTGGGGGTAGTGTTTTAGGGTTTAGGGTAGTGCAGTGGTGTTTGTGTAGTGTAGGGGGTCATGTTTTAGGGTAGTGCAGTGGTGTTTGGGTAGTGTAGGGGGTCGTGCTGGGGGTAGTGTTTTAGGATTTAGGTTAGTGCAGTGGTGTTTGGGTAGTGTAGGGGGCCGTGATGGGGGTAGTGTTTTAGGGTTTAAGGTAGTGCAGTGGTGTTTGTGTAGTGTAGGGGGTCGTGCTGGGGGTAGTGTTTTAGGGTTTAGGGTAGTGCAGTGGTGCTTGTGTAGTGTAGGAGGTCGTGCTGGGGGTAGTGTTTTAGGGTTTAGGGTAGTGCAGTGGTGTTTGTGTGGTGTAGGGGTCATTTTTAGGGTAGTGCAGTGGTGTTTGGGTAGTGTAGGGGGTCGTGCCGGGGGTAGTGTTTTAGGATTTAGGTTAGTGCAGTGGTGTTGGGGTAGTGTTTTAGGGTTTAGGGTAGTGCAGTGGTGTTTGTGTAGTGTAGGGGGTCATGTTTTAGGGTAGTGCAGTGGTGTTTGGGTAGTGTAGGGGTCGTGCCGGGGGTAGTGTTTTAGGATTTAGGTTAGTGCAGTGGTGTTGGGGTAGTGTTTTAGGGTTTAGGGTAGTGCAGTGGTGTTTGTGTAGTGTAGGGGGTCATGCTGGGGGTAGTGTTTTAGGGTTTAGGATAGTGCAGTGGTGCTTGTGTAGTGTAGGGGGTCGTGCTGGGGTAGTGTTTTAGGGTTTAGGGTAGTGCAGTGGTGTTTTTGTAGTGTAGGGGGTCATGTTTTAAGATGCAACGCTCCAATACCTGACCAGTCTGCACTACATAAAACTGCAAAAAACTAAAAATAAAAAGTGTTTTGCACACTTTTGTCATTGGGCTATATGTGGGCTACATCTGGGTAATATTTGTGCTACATTTGGGCTCTTTTTTCACTGGTGGCCATCTTGGAAGACTTCTTTGTTATGAAGTTTCCTAATTTCCTCATTTACTGCAGTCTCCTCAGTAGGAAATGCTTTCAGTTTTTTACTTTGATTCCATCAAGAAGGCATTCAGATGTGTCACACATTTGCCATAAATTCAGAATGTTATTACTCTAGTTGTTCATTAGATCACTGTAGTAAAGCTACTGCTCACCAAGGAGTTAACTGGAAGTCTACTGCTGGTATTGAAAGTGATTGTTTCAGTCTGCATGTCAGAATTTTCTAATGAAATAGAAGAGGATTTGAAATCTCACTTAAAACATGCACTAAATTTTCTTTTTGCAGCACTAACCATAATTTCTATGGCAAAATGAACCCCCTCATTTTGTTCCTTTTTAAATTAAATATTTTAAGTGTTACCAGTTTATTCCAATCAAGATGGCTTCAGGTGTGCCATACTTTTGTCATAAGTAAGGCTGTTAGCACTCTAGTTGTTCTTTAGAACACTCTGGGAAGCTGCAGTAGAACACAAAGGCATCAACTGACAGGCTGCTCCTGTTGAAATATAACAGGAAGATATTTGAGATCTCACTTAAAACATGTCCTAATTTTTCTTTCTACAGCACTAACCATAATTTCTATGGCAAAATGAACCCCCTCATTTTGTTCCTTTTTAAATTAAATGTTTTAAATGTTACCAGTTTATTCCAATCAAGATGGCTTCAGGTGTGCCATACTTTTGTCATAAGTAAGATTGTTAGCGCTCTAGTTGTTCTTTAGAACACTCTGGGAAGCTGCAGTAGAACACAAAGGCATCAACTGACAGGCTGCTCCTGTTGAAATATAACAGGAAGATATTTGAGATCACACTTGAAACAAGTCCTAATTTTTCTTTCTACAGCACTAACCATAATTTCTATGACAAAATGAACCCCATCATTTTGTTCCTTTTTAAATTAAATGTTTTAAGTGTTACCAGTTTATTCCAATCAAGATGGCTTCAGGTGTGCCATACTTTTGTCATAAGTAAGACTGTTAGCGCTCTAGTTGTTCTTTAGAACACTCTGGGAAGCTGCAGTAGAACACAAAGGCATCAACTGACAGGCTGCTCCTGTTGAAATATAACAGGAAGATATTTGAGATCACACTTGAAACATGTCCTAATTTTTCTTTCCAGAGCACTAACCATAATTTCTATGACAAGATGAACCCCATCATTTTGTTCCTTTTTAAATTAAATGTTTTAAGTGTTACCAGTTTATTCCAATCAAGATGGCTTCAGGTGTGCCATACTTTTGTCATAAGTAAGGCTGTTAGCACTCTAGTTGTTCTTTAGAACACTCTGGGAAGCTGCAGTAGAACACAAAGGAATCAACTGACAGTCTCTGCCCTTGTTGGATGTACATGTTTTACTGAGAATGTCAGACTTCATTCTCACATGACTGAGAAAGATAATGTGAATTTACAGAAAATAAGCTCTCATTTTAGCTTCTGGGGCACCTTCCAAAACTGTATGGGACAAGCATGTGAAAATAGTTTTCTCTCAAACATGATTCATGATATCCCAGCAGGAGGTTTTTCACAGGGTAAAATCACCTTGGAACACACCACAATTCCTGAAATTAGTATGGTACCATCAACAAATGAATTCTAATGTAACTAAAGTCTGTTATCACCCTTTATAGTTCTCCTTTTGGTAACCCTCAAAATCTTCGTTTCACTACAATGCATTTCAATGGGGTACTATCATTTATATTGGTCCCAAGATGGCTGCCAGCAATTCCAGGATGAAGTGCTGACAGCCAATCAGATCTCACGATGACATGTGTGGTTAGGCTCCGCCCAGATATATATGTGTTTTTACTTTTGATTTTCTCAGCAACTACTGAACGGATTTACACCATTTAACAAAAAGGGTTCTTTTTGAACCAAGAACTACCTCTTTGCCAAATTTGGTGTAATTCCGTTCCGCAGTTCGGGCTGTAGCCTTGCATAAAGTTTCCTATGGGAAATTGATTTTTGACTCTTATGTTTTAAATTTCTCCGCAACTACTGAACGGATTTACACCATTTAACAAAAGGGTTCTTTCTGAACCAAGAACTACCTCTTTGCCAAATTTGGTGTAATTCCGTTCAGCAGTTCGGGCTGTAGCCGTGTCTAAAGTTTCCTATGGGAAAATGAATAGGGAAAACACGTTTTGGGACCCCCCTTTTTCTCGGCCCCGCTTGACGAATCACCCTGAGACTTTCAGGGTAGGAGCGGACTGGAGCGGGCCATAAAGTTTGAAAATTTCGCGAAGATTCGTCAACCGACGCAAGAGTTATTTCAAATAGAATGTCGCGGATTTCCTATGGAAAATAGGTCCTAACTATAACTATCTACTGGCGACCGCCAGTAGATAATATACATATACGTATTACCTACGGAGCACACGTAACTGAACGAAG
>CAWUFW010029604.1:0-18729 GCA_963921515.1 Calotriton arnoldi
CACTCATTCAGACACTACCCTTGTCCTCCTCCAATCACCCAAACACTACCCATGCAGTTCTGAAATCACCCAGACACTACCTATTCACTCATCTAATCACTCAGGTACTACCCATGCACTCCTCTATTCACCCAGACATTACCCCTACATTCATGCAATCACCCAGGCACTACCCATGTAGTCATACATGCACTCAGGCACTTCTGCAGCACTCTTTCAATTATCCAAGCACTACCCATGCAGACTTCCAATCATCCAGGCACTACTCTGAACTCATGCAATCATCCAGGCAGTACCAATACACTTGTCCAATCACCCAGGCAGTACCCATGCAGTGTTGCAATTATCCAAGCATTACCCATGCAGTTCTTCAATCATTCAGGCATTACCCATGCACTCCTTCAATCATGGATGCAGTACCCATGCACTCTTCTAATCACCCAGACATTACCCATACACTTATACAATCACGCAGGCACTACCCATGCACTTCTTCAATCACTCAGGCATTACCCATGCACTCCTGCAATCACCCAGACATTTCTCCTGCTCTCATGGAATCACTCAGGCACTATGCATGAACTCCTTCAATCACTCAGGCAGTATCCATATACTTTTTCAATCACTCAGGCAGTGGTCATGCACTCTTCCAATAACTCAAGCACTACCCATGCACTTAAGCAATCACCAAGACATTACTCTTGCACTCGTGAAATCACCCAGACATTACTCATGCATTCCTTCAACTTCTCAGGCAGTTCCCATGCACTCCTCCAATCACTCAGACATTACCTCTGCACTCATACAATCAACCACGCATTACTCCTGCACTCATGGAATCACCCAGGCACTATGCATGCACTCTTTCAATCACCCAGGCACTACCCCTGCAGTCATGCAATCACCCAGGCACTACCTATGCACTCATGGAATAACCGAGACATTACCTATGCACTCTTTCAATCACTTAGACATTACCCATGCACTCCTCCAATCACTCAGACATTACCCCTGCACTCATGCAATCACACAGGCATTACCCATGCAGTGTTGCAATCATCCAAGCATTACCCATGAAGTTCTTCAATCATTCAGGCATTACTCAGACACTCCTTCAATCATTGAGGCAGTATGCATGCACTCATGCAATCACACAGGCATTACCCATGCACTCTTTCAGTCATCCACGCACTACCCTTGCCCTCCTTCAATCACCCAGACAATACCCATGCAGTCCTGAAATCACCCAGACACTACCTATGTACTTGTCTAATCACTCAGGCACTACTCATGCACCCAGACATTACCCCTGCATTCGTGCAATCACCCAGGCACTACACATGTAGTCATAAATATACTCAGGCACTAATGCAGCACTCATGCAATAACCCAAGCACTACTCGTGCAGTTTTCCAATCACCAAGGCAGTATCCATGCAGTGTTGCAATCACCCAAACATTACTCATGCAGTTCTTCAATCATTCAGGCATTACCCATGCACTCCTTCAATCATTCAGGCAGTACCCATGCAGTCCTCTAATCACCCAGACATTACCCCTGCACTTATACAATCACGCAGGCACTACCCATGCACTTCTTCAATCAGTCAGGCAGTTCCCATGCACTTCTTAAATCACTGAGACATTACCCATGCACTCCTCCAATCACTCAGACATTACTCCTGCACTCAAGCAATCACTCAAGCATTAACTATGCACTCTTTCAATCACTCTGGCATTACCCCTGCACTCATGCAATCACTCAGACACTATCTATGCACTTATGGAATAACCCAGCACTACCTTTCCACTCTTTCAGTTATCCAGGCACTACCCTTGCCCTCCTTCAATCACCCAGACAGTACCCATGCACTCCTGAAATCACCTAGACACTACCTATGCAATTGTCTAATCACTCAGGCACTACCCATGCACTCCTCTATTCACCCAGACATTACCCCTGCATTCACGCAATCACGCAGGCATTACCCATGCACTCCTTCAGTCACTCAAGCAGTGCCCATGCACTCATACATGTGCTAAGGCACTTCTACAGCACTCATGTAATCATCCAAGCACTACCCATGCAGTCTTCCAATCATCCAGGTACTACTCCTGCACTCATACAATCACCCTGGTACTACTCAGGCACTCCACCAATCACCCAAGAACTACCCAGACAGTCCTACATACACCCAGGCACTACCCATGCACTCTTCCATGCACCCAGGCATTACCATGCACTCCTTCAATCACCCAGTAACCACTGCACTCATGCAATATCACAGGCATTACCCATGCACTCCTTCAATCACTCAGGCAGTGCCCATGCACTCATGGAATAACCCAGGCATTACTCTTGCACTCTTCCAGTCATCCAGGCACTATCCATGCACTCGTCCAATCGGCCAGCCACCACCCATGCACTTATAAAATCACTGAGGCACTACCTGTGCACTCATCTAATCACTGAGGCACTACCCATACACTCTTCCATTCACCAAGACATTACCCTTGCATTCATGCAATCACCCAGGCATTACCCATACACTCCTTCAATCATTCAAGCAGTCCCCATGCAGTTATACATGCGCTCAGGCACTACTGCAGCATTCATACAATCATCCAAGCACTACCCATGCAGTCATACAATCATCCAGGCACTACTCCTCCACTCATGCCATCAGCCTGGCACTACATATGCACTCTTCCAATCACCCAGGAACTACCTATGCAGTACTACATAAACCCAGGCACTACCCATGCACTCTTCCATGCACCCAGGCATTACCCATGCACTCCTTTAATCACCCAAACATTACCTCTGCACTCATGCAATCACACAGGCATTACCCATGCACTCCTTCAATAACCCAGGCACTACCACTGTAGTCATGCAATCACCTTGGCACTACCTATGCACTCATGGAATAACCCACACACTACACTTGCAGTCCTCCACTCATCTAGGCACTATCCATGACTTTTCCAATCACACAGCCACTACCCATGCAGATATAAAATCACCCAGGCCCTACCTATGCACTCATCTAATCACTCAGGTACTACCTATGCTCTCCTCCATTCAGCCAGACATTACCCCTGCATTCATGGAATCACCAAGGCATTACCTGTGCACTCCTTCAATCACTCAGGCAGTGCCCATACACTCCTACATGCACCCAGGCACTGCCCATGCACTCTTCCTTGCATCCAGGCATTACCCATGCACTCCTTCAATCACCCAGACGGTATGCAGAAATAATATCGAGTTTTAAATATCGATATGCCATAATATCGATGTTTAAATTTCGATGTGACAGAATATCGACCTACAAGAATATCGTCAACAAGAATATCGACATGGAGGTAAGAAATATCATTTTACTTAATATCGAAGTTAGTAATATTGTAAGTAAAAATATCGTTGTTCATAATATCAAATTTTTGTGTGTGTTTTGTAGGTTAATATATGTGTTAAAAGTATAGCTTATTTTTCTAATGTATGTTTGAATTTTTTACAAGTAATTAATTTTATGTTAATTAATTTTTGCATATGTTAGTTCCGTAGCGGGTTGTGGGTTTATAGGGGAATAGGGTGGGAAGTAATTTAATTATAATATATTCATTAATAATTTTTTGGAAGTTATTAATTTAAAAAATATATATATATATTGCCTTTTAGTTCCGTAGTGGGTTGTGGGTTTAGAGGGGAATAGGGTGGGAAGTAATTTAATTGAAAGTAATTAATTAATGATTTTATTAATTAATATTTTTGTATTTAATAATTTATATTGCTAATTGGGTTAATTAATTGGTTATTAATTAATTTTTAATTGGTTATTAATAATTGATAATTAATTGGTAAATATGTTAATTGTGTAATTCTTTTAGGAACAGGTTTTGGTTTTATAGGGGAGTAGGGTGGGAAGTAATTTAATTATAATTAATTAATTAATTATGTTATTAATTAATATTTATGTAATTAATATTTTATATTGTTAATTGTGTTAAACATTTTTATTAATGAGTTATTAATTGGATATTAATTATTAATAATTAATTGGTAAATATGTTAATTGTGTAATTTTTTTAGGAGCGGGTTGCGGGTTAATAGGAAGTAGGGTGGGAAGTAATTTAATTTTAATAACATGTTTATTATTTTTTATATAATATTTATTTAAAGTTATTTTATAGTGTTAATTGTGTGATCTAATTTATTTTTGATGGGTTTTAATTTGCTTGTTAATTGTTATTAATTAATTAATTAATTGTTAATTAATTATGTTAATTGTGTAATATTTTATATTATTGGTGGTGTCGTTTATAGGGGAATATGGCGGGAGGTTAATTATTTTTGACAAATTAATTATTTGTTAATTAATGTTAATTATTTTGCAGGAGTGGGAATACTAAATTATTCCCCTCCGCTATCCAACACTTTCCCTACTGTTGCATTTGCTGGAGTGGGAATAGTAAATTATTCCCCTACGCTATCCATCACTTTCCCTACTGTTACACTTGAGGGAGTGGGAATAGTAAATTATTCCCACCCGCTATCCAACACTTTCCCTACTGTAGCCCTAGCTGGAGTGGGAATTGTAATTTTTACCCACCCGCTATCCAATACTTTCCCTACTGTTGCACTCGCTGGAGTGGGAATAGTAATTTTTACCCACCTGCTATCCAACACTTTCCCTACTGTTGCACTCACTGGAGTGTGAATAGTATTTTTTACCTACCCGCTATCCAACACTTTCCCTACTGTTGCAAATACTGGAGTGGGAATAGTCATGTTTACCCCTCTACTATCCAACACTGTCCCTACTGTTACACTCGGAGTGGGAATAGTAATTTTTATCCACCCGCTATCCAGCACTTTCCCTACTGCTACACTTGTTGGAGTGGGAATATACATTTTTACCTCCCCGCTATCCAACACTTTCCCTACTGTTGCACTCACTGGAGTGGGAATAGTAATTTTTACCCACCCGCTATCCAACACTTTCCCTACTGTTGCACTCACTGGAGTAGGAATAGTAAATGTTACCACTCCGCTATCCAACACTTTCCCTACTGTTACACTCGTTGGAGTGGGAATATTAATTTTTACCTCTCCGCTATCCAACACTTTCCCTACTGTTGCACTCACTGGAGTGGGAATAGTAATTTTTACCCACCCGCTATCCAACACTCTCCCTACTTTTGCAATTGCTGAAGTGGGAATAGTAATTTTTACCCTACGCTATCCAACACTTTCCCTACTGGTGCACTGACTGGAATGGGAATAGTAATTTTTACCCTCCCGCTATCCAACACTTTCCTTACTGTTGCAATTACTGGAGTGGTAATAGTAATTTTAACCCCTCCGCTATCCAACACTTTCCCTACTGTTACACTCCATGGAGTGGGAATAGTAAATTATTCCCTTCCACTATCCAACACTTTCCCTACTGTAGCACTTGCTGGAGGGGGAATAGTAAATTATTCCCCTCCGCTATCCAACACTTTCTCTACTGTTGCACTCTCTGGAGTGGGAATAGTAATTTTATCCCCTACGCTAACCAACATTTTCCCTACTGTTATAGTTAATGTAGCGTAAAATATTTTTTTACAAATAAATATTAATTTTAATATTTTAATTTATTATATATATTTTTTATTTTTATATTTATATTACAGGTTTATGCATATATATATGTATTTATCATTTTTGTTATGTTTCTAACATTTTATAATTAAATAAAATAATTATTAATTAATATTATTAAGTTAATATATATAATTTTTTTTTAAATATATATGTTTAATTTTTTATATATTGCATTTATTATTTATCATTTTTAACTTTTCTAAATAATTCTAACTATGGGGCCTATTAGGATGGCGGGCGGACTTTCATCCGCCCGCCACCCTAGCGGTGCTGGGACCGGCCGCCAGTGGTGCGGCGGTCCCACACCGGCGATTAGGATGCCACCACCACCGTGGCAGTGGCATCCTCCATTCCCAGCATTGTGGCGGGCGGTGCTCACAGCACCACCCGCCACAATGCTGGGAATGACTGTGTGCATTGTCATGCACAAGGTGACAGGCACCGCGCGGTGCCTGCCAACTTGTCCATGACAATGTAGGGGGTACCATAGGTACCCCCCATGTACACCCCCCACCCCCCCAATACCCTGGGGGCCTGCAACGGGCCCCCAACAGCAAACTCTGCATGACTTTCCGTGGCACCACAGAAAGGCTGCTTCCCGCACCCATGCTAATATGGATGTTGGTGTCTAGCAGACACCGCCACCATATCTAGCCCCTTTTCCGACCGGTCGACTGGTCGACCGGCGGAAAACTGACGGAGAGTCTTTCCGTCCGCCGGGGTCCCCCCGCTATACTAATATGGCGGGGGGAAATGGGAGGCGGGCAGAGGGAAATGTAGGGCGGATCGCCACCGCCATGCGGGCGGTGGCGATCTGCCCTACATCGTAATGACCCCCTATGTTTTTATTCATTATATTTATTATTTAATTAATTTTATATTATTTTTAAGACATTTTAAAAAACGATATTTTAAACAATGATATTTTAAACAACGATATTTTTGTTTCGCTATTTTTGTACTTACCTTTGTAGAGATAGGATGTCGATATTCTGTCCATCGATATTCTGTACTCGATATTCTTGTAGGTCGATATTCGGTCCGTCGATATTCTGTCAGTGATCCCACCCAGACATTACCCCTGCACTCATGCAATAAGCCAGGGAGTACCCATGCACTACTTCAATCACTCAGGCAGTGCTGCTGAACTCATTCGTTCCCTCAAACACTATCTGTGCACGCATCCAATGACTCAGGCAATACTGCTGCACTCATTCATTCACTGTGACAGTACATATTCAGTGGTAGAATGACTCAGACATTACCCTTGCACTCATTCATACAACCCATACAAGTTTGTCTATTTTTAACCAATTAGGCAGTTCTAAAAAGAGCTATTTTTTTTTCTTCTTTTTTTGATTTTAAATTTGTTTGTGTTTTTTTAACTCTTTTATTAATTTTGTGGGTGTTTTTTTAAACAAAAGATTGAAAAAAACGAGGAAATGAACTAAAAAAACGTTTCAAAACATTTTGCAATTACAAACTCATTGCAAAAAAATAAATAACAATGATGACTCTTTGCAGCCACAACAACAGCTGCAACAGATTGTTCACCTGCACAAAGCAGTTTTTTGTACTTTATGCAGTGCTGTTCCAGTCCTGCAAACTCTGGAATAATTTCTGTGGATATAGTGGATCCTCCAG
The DNA here is from genome assembly GCA_963921515.1 of Calotriton arnoldi. Classification (NCBI taxonomy): domain Eukaryota; kingdom Metazoa; phylum Chordata; class Amphibia; order Caudata; family Salamandridae; genus Calotriton; species Calotriton arnoldi. Next base: position 7,297 of record CAWUFW010029604.1, read on the forward strand.
AAGTGCTAGGTCCTGCGACCTCATCATCTTGTTGGGACTCCTGCATTTGGCGCCGATGTTGTTCGCGTTCAAGACGGTTTGGGTGCATGGTCTGAAGGTGTTTCAGCATAGATGATGTCCCGCCGAATACTTCTTCTCTGACCCACAAGATAATATTTTCTGGCACACAGTGCAGGAAACTTTGCGCACATTTACCTTCTTCTCTCCTTCTGGGATAGAGAAGAAAGCCCACACAATACTCTCTTTCCTTTTCTTAATCGGTTCTTCCAGCTCCTCTTCATCAGCAGGAATCTCCTGTGGTGCATTTTGAGATGCCATTTCCTCTCTTGAAAAAAACACCCAAAAAATGTAAAAAAGAGGGAAAGAAAAGACAAGAGGTGTTTCTTCAAAAGATGCTCCTGGAAGAATGAAAAAAATATGTGGGGTCCTTCAAGTTCTAGAATAGAAAGCTTTTAAACCAATGAAATTATTTCTTGCAAAGTCACATGGGATTTGTGCCCCCGTGTGAATTTCGAAAAATATATTAAAAAATAATATATCTTTATTACAATTACAAATATATGATATTTACATTATTAAGTAATCTCTTGGTATATTATATATAATAAAGTTATATACATATACTTTTAAAACTTAAAGATTTCAATGAGTTCGCGCACCCGGCGCGACCCCTGAAAATACGTACATGACATTACGCGGGGCCGAGACCGCACACCCATCGCATACCGAATGCGCATCGTACACGACTTAACCAATATGGCGGCAAAATTCTTGGATTCGCGCAACCACCGTGACTGGTACATGATCGGTACGCGAATCCAACTTTAAAATTAAAAAAAAGATAAAAGCATATTTTAGAAAGGAGAAATATGTATCACACTATTTTTATAAAACTTTTATATTTTAGAAAAAGTATTTTTGGACACTATAATTAGAAATTAACATTTAAAAAACCTTAGAAATTCACTGAAAAAAACAATAGGTTGAAAGTACGTTATAGTTAGAAATTAGCATTGAAAAAACCTTTGAAATTCACTGAAAAAAACACAGGTTTCAGGGACTTTATAGTTAGAAAGTAGCATTTAAAAAACCTTTGAAATTCACTGAAAAAAACACAGGTTTCAGGGACTTTATAGTTAGTTGGACATTTCACGCATACAAAACCAGAGAAATTCAGCCGTTATATAGGTTCAGCTGACTATAACTCGCACCCACGCAATACACTGCTGATAACGTCACATATTACATCATTCATGACATGGTCATTGACATCACTGATGACATCACTGATGACATCTCAAATGACATCACTGATGACATCATACACGTGATAATCTGATGCACCTCCTCACACCCTAATATAACCTTTAATTCACCCACTCTAAAATACAGACTACCATTTTCAAATTCAGAGACACACTAATACCAGTTACTACATACCCACTCACTGATTCCTAGGTCTACACACAAATCCACTCATTCACCCATACAGTCACTCATACATGCAGTCACTTATCAATACAGCAGTATCATATGCTCTCATACAGCTATACAGACACTCACACACCACCACTCACCCATAGAGTTACTCACACGCCTAGTCAGTCATGCAAAGAATCATTCACACTCCCATTTACTTACCAAAAATTGAGGGCCCCAAACTAGGAAAACTGCTCAGAGGAATACCCCTTAGGAGGCCGGAGAATGCAGATATTGAAGAGTGGACTGAATCCATCTCCAGCCAGTTAGTTTCTGCCATCAATATACTAGCACCTGTCAAGAAAATACAAATTGGTAACAATGGTAAGGGCGCACCATGGTTCACGGAGGAGCTCAGTTCTTTGAAACGTTCACTTCGCCACCACGAACGCCATTGGCGCAAAGCCTACGAACCACAGGCCCTCGCAGAGTACAGGGCAAGAGTCTCCACTTACAAAAAGGCGCTACTCAACAGGAAGGCTGAATATTTTGAAAATAGAATCTTGATGGCAACTAACAAACAAAAAGAAACATTCAAAATCCTCAAAGAATTGAGTCATAAACCGCCACTGGAGACACCATCCAACCCGGAACTATGCAATACATTTTTATCCTTCATTTCCGACAAAATACAAGACATTCTGGCCGATATTGACAACTTCCCCTTTAAGCAATCTCACTATGAAGAGGTCAAGACCCCGGGACAGGGGGTAGAGCTGATCTCCTCTTTTCAAACACTTGACTTAGAAACCTTCCGACGCATTGCATCTAAAATTAAATCTGGCTCACCTGCAGATCCATGCCCCCCTAGCATCTTCAAATTAGCCCTTCCAGAGATTGAGGGAGACATGAGCCTTTGCACACGTAAAGCACTTGCGACGCCCACTGGGCGGGTACATTTGGGACTTATAATGCGTCCACGCAGCGTTCTTCAAAATCATCCCGAGACACCTGTGATCAAGGGCGTAAGCCCGAAACGCATAAGGTGGATTTAAACTGCTCTGGATGTCTCCTGCTTGTTGTAACGCAGACTCCAATAAAATGATGGAATTCTCACCTGTGTGTGCTTCGCCGACAAAGGGTAGCCTTTTTTTCTATATATATATATATATTCACTGAAAAAACCATAGGTTTCAGGGACTTTATAGTTAGAAATTAGCATTTAAAAAACCTTTGAAATTCACTGAAAAAACCATAGGTTTTAGGGACAGTTATAGTTAGTTGGACATTTCACTCGTACAAAACCATAGAAATTCCCCCGTTATAGTTAGTTCAGCTAACTATAACTCGCGCCCCCGCAATGCACTGCTGATGACGTCACATATTACATCACTCATGACATGGTCAGTGACATCACTGATGACATCACTGATGACATCTCAAATGACATCACTGATGACATCATCCAGTGACTGTGTGTTTCTGTAAAGTTTAAATATGTTTAATATATATAGGGAAAGGCGTATTGAAGAATGAGTGGGTGTATAAGTGTCTGAATGGATGATTTAGTACGTGAGTGACTGACTCTACAAGTGAGTGATTAAATGTATCTTACTGAATGCATGGGTTAGTGACTAAACTGTGTGAATGTCTGTATCCGTCTGTCTGTTAGTTTGTAAGTGGCTGCATGGCTTTCTGGATAGCTACATGAGTGTCTACATGGGTTATTGATTGATTGTCTGAGTATCTGTATGGGTGCCTGAGTGTTTGTGTGGGTGGGGTGTGTGTGACTCTGTGCATAGATGTGTGAGTTGGTGATTCACTGGGTGCATGGTTTCAAAAGTTCATCTGTGATGGACTGTATGGGTGGGTGAGTGTGTGTATGGGTGTGTTAGTGATTGAATGTATATCTCAGTGGTACATGTGTGAGTAACTACATATGTGAAAGGCAGTATATATGTGTGTTGGAGTATATAAATGGCTATAAGTGAGAGCGTGTGATTGTGAGAGTGGCTGTATGGATGAGTGTGTACTTGTATCAGTGATTGTATAAGAGCGTAAGAATGTGCTAGTATTTGTATGAGTAAGTGAGCTGGTGTGTGCATAACTGTATAGGTGAGTAAATGGGTGTGTGATTAAGTTTTTTGCATGACTGACTAGGTGTGTGAGTACCTCTATGGATGAGTGGCGGTGTGTGAGTGTTTATATAGGTGTATGAGTGCATATGATAGTCCTGTACTGAGTGACTAAGTATGAGTGACTGTACGGGTGAGTGAGTGGATGTGTGTGTAGACCTAAGAATCAGTGAGTGGGTATGTAGTTTTTGGTGTTGGAGTGTCTATGGTTTTGAGAATGGCAGTCTGTAATTTAGAGTGGGTGTATCAAAAGTTATATTAGGGTGTGAGAAGATGCATGAAATTATCACATGGATGATGTCATCAGTGATGTCATTTGAGATGTCATCAGTGATGTCATCAGTGATGTCACTGACCATGTCATGAGTGATGTGTCATGTAATATGTGACGTCATCAGCAGTGCATTGCGGGGGCGCGAGTTATAGTTAGCTGAACTAACTATAACGTGGGAATTTCTATGGTTTTGTACGAGTGAAATGTCCAACTAACTATAACTGTCCCTAAAACCTATGGTTTTTTCAGTGAATTTCAAAGGTTTTTTAAATGCTAATTTCTAACTATAACGTGTCTGAAACCTATGGTTTTTTCAGTGAATTTCAAAGGTTTTTTAAATGCTAATTTCTAACTATAACGTGCCTGAAACCTATGATTTTTAAGTGAATTTCAAAGTTTTTTTAAATGCTAGTTTCTAACTATGCCTACAGAGGTAGGACATGTGAAGAAAGAAGAAAAAAACGCACAGAAAGAAGCAAAAGATGTGCAGAAAGAACCAACAGAGGAGCAGAAAGAGGCCTTGTTGCAAAATCATCCTGTGCCCACAACTTTTTCAGACGGGTACTGGTGGTAACTGACTCTGACTAACCAGAGCCAGTGCTATGCTAAAAGACACTTAGAATACAGTGAAAACACCTACATACACTTGGGAACACTATGCGTTGGGGTACCCCTGTGATTAGCATGACCTCCTCTGCAAGTCCCTAGTACATAATAGGGCAGGGGATTAAAACTACCTCTTAAAACGCGCTACAGGGCGCGTTTGCACAGTGGTGAAGGGAGGGGGGCCTGAGGTGACATGTGTGCAAACGCACCCGTGGCGCGTTTTAAGTTGCGGGATTAAGTCCCCTTGAATTCTGAGGGTCCCTGGGGCCCAACTAGCCCCCAGGTACCTACAGTTAGGACCACAGAGCTGAGTTGCAGAGAGGCGTTCCGAGGCCACGCACCTTTTTTCACCTCTCTGCAACGCAACTCTGTTGTGCTTACTGAAGGTACCTGGTGGGCTAGTTGGCCCCCAGGGTCCCTCAGGATTCAAAGGGAATTAATTCCCCAACTTAAAACGCACCACAGGGCGTGTTTGCACACATGTCACCTGAGGCCCCGCCCCTCCCTTCACCACTGTGCAAACGCGCCCCGTGGTGCGTTTTAAGTTGGGGGATTAGGTCACCTTGAATCCTGAGGGTCCCTGGGGCCCAACTAGCCCACTAGGTACTTCCAGTAAGCACCACAGGCCTGCGTTGCAACGCCTGTAACAAATTGTGCAGTTGTGTTTAGGTAGTGAAGAGGGTCGTGCTGGGGGTAGTGTTTTAGGGTTTAGGGTAGTGCAGTGGTGTTTGTGTAGTGTAGGGGTCATGCTGGGGGTGGATTTAGGGTTTCGGGTAGTGCAGTGGTGTTTGGGAAGTGTAGGGAGTCGTGCTGGGGGGAGTGTTTTAGGGTTTAGGGTAGTGTAGTGGTGTTTGGGTAGTGTAGGGGGTCGTGCTGGGGGTAGTGTTTTAGGGTTTAGGGTAGTGCAGTGGTGTTTGGGTAGTGTAGGGGTCGTGCTGGGGGTAGTGATTTAGGGTAGTGCAGTGGTGTTTGGGTAGTGTAGGGGGTACTGTTGGGGGTAGTGTTTTAGGGTTTAGGGTAGTGCAGTGGTGTTTGGGTAGTGTAGGGATACTGCTGGGGGTAGTCTTTTAGGGTTTAGGGTAGTGCAGTGGTGTTTGGGTAGTGTAGTGGTTCGTGCTGGGGGTAGTTTTTTAGGGTTTAGGGTAGTGCAGTGGTGTTTGTGTAGTGTAGGGGGTAGTGTTTTAGGGTTTAGGGTAGTGCAGTGGTGTTTGTGTAGTGTAGGAGGTCGTGTTTTAGGGTTTAGGGTAGTGCAGTGGTCTTTGGGTAGTGTAGGGAGTCGTGCGGGGGTAGTGTTTTAGGGTTTAGGGTAGTGTAGGGGGTCATGCGGGGGGTAGTGTTTTAGGGATTAGGGTAGTGCATTGGTGTTTGGGTAGTGTAGGGGGTCATGCGGGGGTAGTGTTTTAGGGTTTAGGGCAGTGCAGTGGTGTTTGGGTAGTGTAGGGGGTCGTGCTGGGGGGAGTGTTTTAGGGTTTAGGGCAGTGCAGTGGTGTTCGGGTAGTGTAGGGGGTTGTGCTGGGGGGAGTGTTTTAGGGTTTAGGGCAGTGCAGTGGTGTTCGGGTAGTGTTGGGGGTCGTGCTGGAGGAGTGTTTGAGGGTTTAGGGCAGTGCAGTGGTGTTTGGGTAGTGTAGGGGTCATGCTGGGGGTAGTGATTTAGGGTAGTGCAGTGGTGTTTGGGTAGTGTAGGGGGTACTGTTGGGGGTAGTGTCTTAGGGTTTAGGGTAGTGCAGTGGTGTTTGGGTAGTGTAGGGATACTGCTGGGGGTAGCCTTTTAGGGTTTAGGGTAGTGCAGTGGTGTTTGGGTAGTGTAGTGGTTCGTGCTGGGGGTAGTTTTTAGGGTTTAGGGTAGTGCAGTGGTGTTTGTGTAGTGTAGGGGGTAGTGTTTTAGGGTTTAGGGTAGTGCAGTGGTGTTTGTGTAGTGTAGGAGGTCGTGTTTTAGGGTTTAGGGTAGTGCAGTGGTCTTTGGGTAGTGTAGGGAGTCGTGCGGGGGTAGTGTTTTAGGGTTTAGGGTAGTGTAGGGGGTCATGCGGGGGGTAGTGTTTTAGGGATTAGGGTAGTGCATTGGTGTTTGGGTAGTGTAGGGGGTCATGCGGGGGTAGTGTTTTAGGGTTTAGGGCAGTGCAGTGGTGTTTGGGTAGTGTAGGGGGTCGTGCTGGGGGAGTGTTTTAGGGTTTAGGGCAGTGCAGTGGTGTTCGGGTAGTGTAGGGGGTCGTGCTGGGGGAGTGTTTTAGGGTTTAGGGCAGTGCAGTGGTGTTCGGGTAGTGTTGGGGGTCGTGCTGGGGGAGTGTTTGAGGGTTTAGGGCAGTGCAGTCGTGTTCGGGTAGTGGAGGGGGTTGTGCTGGGGTAGTATTTTAGGGTTTAAGGTAGTGCAGTGGTGTTCGGGTAGTGTAGGGGGTCGTGCTGGGGGTAGTGTTCTAGGGTTTAGGGCAGTGCAGTGGTGTTTGGGCAGTGTAGGGGGTTATGCTGGAGGTGGTGTTTTAGGGTTTAGGGCAGTGCAGTGGTGTTCGGGCAGTGTAGGGGGTCGTGCTGGGGGTGGTGTTTCAGGGTTTAGGGCAGTGCAGTGGTGTTCGGGCAGTGTTGGGGTGGTGTTTCAGGGTTTAGGGCAGTGCAGTGGTGTTCGGGCAGTGTAGGGGGTCGTGCAGGGGGTGGTGTTTCAGGGTTTAGGGCAGTGGTGTTCGGGTAGTGTAGGGGGTCGTGCTGGGGGTGGTGTTTCAGGGTTTGGGGCAGTGCAGTGGTGTTCGAGCAGTAAAGGGGGTCGTGCTGGGGGTGGTGTTTCAGGGTTTAGGGCAGTGCAGTGGTGTTCGGGCAGTGTAGGGAGCGGTGCAGGTGGTGGTGTTTCAGGGTTTAGGGCAGTGCAGTGGTGTTCGGGCAGTGTAGGGGGTGCTGCAGGGGGTGGTGTTTCAGGGTTTAGGGCAGTGCAGTGGTGTTCGGGCAGTGTAGGGGGTCAATGAGGGGGTGGTGTTTCAGGGTTTAGGGCAGTGCAGTGGTGTTCGGGCAGTGTAGGGGGTCGTGCTGGGGCTGGTGTTTCAGGGTTTAGGGCAGTACAGTGGTGTTCGGGCAGTGTAGGGGGTCGTGCTGGGGCTGGTGTTTCAGGGTTTAGGGCAGTGCAGTGGTGTTCGGGCAGTGTAGGGGGTCGTGCTGGGGCTGGTGTTTCAGGGTTTAGGGCAGTGCAGTGGTGTCTTAGGGCAGTGTAGGGGGTCTTGCTGGGGCTGGTGTTTCAGAGTCTAGGGCAGTGAAGTGGTGTTCGGGCAGTGTAGGGGGTCTTGCTGGGGCTGGTGTTTCAGGGTTTAGGGCAGTGCAGTGGTGTTCGGGCAGTGTAGGGGGTCGTGCTGGGGGTGGTGTTTCAGGGTTTAGGGCAGTGCAGTGGTGTTTGGGCAGTGTAGGGGGTCGTGCTGGGGTTAGTGTTTCAGGATTTAAGGCAGAGCAATGGTGTTCAGGCAGTGTAGGGGGCTTTGCTGGAGGTGGTGTTTCAGGGTTTAGGGCAGTGCAGTGGTGTTCGTGCAGTGTAGGGGGTGGTGGTCAGGGTTTAGGGCAGTGGTGTTCAGGCAGTGTAGGGGGTCTTGCTGGGGTTGATGTTTCAGGGTTTAGGGCAGTGCAGTGGTGTTCGGGCAGTGTAGGGGTCGTGCTGGGGGTGGTGTTTCAGGGTTTAGGGCAGTGCAGTGGTGTTCCGGCAGTGTAGGAGGTCATGCAGGGGGTGGTGTTTCAGGGTTTAGGGCAGTGCAGTGGTGTTCGGGCAGTGTAGGGGGTCGTGTTTCAGGGTTTAGGGCAGTGCTGTGGTGTTCGGGCAGTGTAGGGTGTCGTGCTGAGGGGTGGTGTTTCAGGGTTTAGGGCAGTGCAGTGGTGTTCGGGCAGTGTAGGGGGTCATGCAGGGGGTGGTGTTTCAGGGTTTAGGGCAGTGCAGTGGTGTTCGGGCAGTGTAGGGGGTCGTGCAGGGGTGGTGTTTCAGGGTTTAGGGCAGTGCAGTGGTGTTCGGCCAGTGTAGGTGGTCTTGCTGGGGGTGGTGTTTCAGGCTTTAGTGCAGTGGTGTTCGGGCAGTGTAGGGGGTCTTGCTGGGGGTGGTGTTTCAGGGTTTAGGGCAGTGCAGTGGTGTTCGGGCAATGTAGGGGGTCTTGCTGGGGCTGGTGTTTCAGGGTTTAGGGCAGTGCAGTGGTGTTCGGGCAGTGTAGGGGGTCGTGCTGGGGCTGGTGTTTGAGGGTTTAGGGTAGTGCAGTGGTGTTCGGGCAGTGTAGGGGGTCGTGCTGGTGCTGGTGTTTCAGGGTTTAGGGCAGTGCAGTGGTTTTCGGGCAGTGTAGGCGATCGTGCTGGGGCTGGTGTTTCAGGGTTTAGGGCAGTGCAGTGGTGTTCGGGCAGTGTATGGGGTTGTGCTGGGGCTGGTGTTTCAGGGTTTAGGGCAGTGCAGTGGTGTTCGGGCAGTGTTGGGGGTCGTGCTGGGGGTGGTGTTTCAGGGTTTAGGGCAGTGCAGTGGTGTTCGGGCAGTGTAGGGGGTCGTGCTGGGGCTGGTGTTTGATGGTTTAGGGCAGTGCAGTGGTGTTTGGGCAGTGTAGGGGGTCGTGCTGGGGGTGGTGTTTCAGGGTTTAGGGCAGTGCAGTGGTGTTCGGGCAGTGTAGGGGGTCATGCTGGGGGTGGTGTTTCAGGGTTTAGGGCAGTGCAGTGGTGTACGGGCAGTGTAGGGGGTCTTGCTGGGGGTGGTGTTTCAGGGTTTAGGGCAGTGGTGTTCGGGCAGTGTAGGGGGTCTTGCTGGGGGTAGTGTTTCGGGGTTTAGGGCAGTGCAGTGGTGTTCGGTCAGTGTAGGGGGTCGTGCTGGGGGTGGTGTTTCAGGGTTTAGGGCAGTGCAGTAGTGTTCGGGCAGTGTAGGGGATCGTGCAGGGGTGGTGTTTCAGGGTTTAGGGCAGTGCAGTGGTGTTCGGGCAGTGTAGGGGGTCGTGCAGGGGGTAGTGTTTCAGGGTTTAGGGCAGTGCAGTGGTGTTCGGGCAGTGTAGGGGTCATGCTGGGGGTGGTGTTTCAGGGTTTAGGGCAGTGCAGTGGTGTTCGGGCAGTGTAGGGAGTCGTGAAGGGGTGGTGTTTCAGAGTTTAGGGCAGTGCAGTGGTGTTCGGGCAGTGTAGGGGGTCGTGCTAGGGTATGTGTTTCGGGGTTTAGGGCAGTGCAGTGGTGTTCGGGCAGTGTAGGGGGTCGTGCAGGGGCTGGTGTTTCAGGGTTTAGGGCAGTGCAGTGGTGTTCGGGCAGTGTAGGGGGTCATGCTGGGGGTAGTGTTTTAGGGTTTAGGGTAGTGCAGTGGTGCTTGTGTAGTGTAGGGGGTCGTGCTGGGGGTAGTGTTTTAGGCTTTAGGGTAGTGCAGTGGTGTTTGTGTAGTGTAGGGGGTCATGTTTTAGGGTAGTGCAGTGGTGTTTGGGTAGTGTAGGGGGTCGTGCTGGGGGTAGTGTTTTAGGATTTAGGTTAGTGCAGTGGTGTTTGGGTAGTGTAGGGGGTCGTGCTGGGGGTAGTGTTTTAGGGTTTAAGGTAGTGCAGTGGTGTTTGTGTAGTGTAGGGGGTCGTGCTGGGGGTAGTGTTTTAGGGTTTAGGGTAGTGCAGTGGTGCTTGTGTAGTGTAGGGGGTCGTGCTGGGGGTAGTGTTTTAGGGTTTAGGGTAGTGCAGTGGTGTTCGGGCAGTGTAGGGGTCGTGCTGGGGCTGGTGTTTCAGGGTTTAGGGCAGTGCAGTGGTGTTCGGGCAGTGTAGGGGGTCGTGCTGGGGGTGGTGTTTCAGGGTTTAGGGCAGTGCAGTGGTGTTCGGGCGGTGTAGGGGGTCGCGCTGGCGGTGGTGTTTCAGCGTTTAGGGCAGTGGTGTTTGGGCAGTGTAGGGGTCTTGCTGGGGGTGATGTTTCAGGGTTTAGGGCAGTGCAGTGGTGTTCGGGTAGTGTAGGAGGTCTTGCTGGGGGTAGTGTTTCAGGGTTTAGGGCAGTGCAGTGGTGTTCGGGCAGTGTAGGGGCCATGCTGGGGGTGGTGTTTCAGGGTTTAGGGCAGTGCAGTGGTGTTCGGACAGTGTAGGGGGTCGTGAAGGGGGTGGTGTTTCAGGGTTTAGGGCAGTGCAGTGGTGTTCGGGCAGTGTAGGGGGTCGTGCTAGGGTATGTGTTTCAGGGTTTAGGGCAGTGCAGTGGTGTTCGGGCAGTGTAGGGGTCGTGCAGGGGCTGGTGTTTCAGGGTTTAGGGCAGTGCAGTGGTGTTCGGGCAGTGTAGGGGGTCATGCTGGGGGTAGTGTTTTAGGGTTTAGGGTAGTGCAGTGGTGCTTGTGTAGTGTAGGGGGTCGTGCTGGGGGTAGTGTTTTAGGCTTTAGGGTAGTGCAGTGGTGTTTGTGTAGTGTAGGGGTTCATGTTTTAGGGTAGTGCAGTGGTGTTTGGGTAGTGTAGGGGGTCGTGCTGGGGGTAGTGTTTTAGGATTTAGGTTAGTGCAGTGGTGTTTGGGTAGTGTAGGGGGTCATGCTGGGGGTAGTGTTTTAGGGTTTAAGGTAGTGCAGTGGTGTTTGTGTAGTGTAGGGGGTCGTGCTGGGGGTAGTGTTTTAGGGTTTAGGGTAGTGCAGTGGTGCTTGTGTAGTGTAGGGGGTCGTGCTGGGGGTAGTGTTTTAGGGTTTAGGGTAGTGCAGTGGTGTTTGTGTAGTGTAGGGGGTCATGTTTTAGGGTAGTGCAGTGGTGTTTGGGTAGTGTAGGGGGTCATGCTGGGGGTAGTGTTTTAGGATTTAGGTTAGTGCAGTGGTGTTGGGGTAGTGTTTTAGGGTTTAGGGTAGTGCAGTGGTGTTTGTGTAGTGTAGGGGGTCATGCTGGGGGTAGTGTTTTAGGGTTTAGGATAGTGCAGTGGTGCTTGTGTAGTGTAGGGGGTCGTGCTGGGGTAGTGTTTTAGGGTTTAGGGTAGTGCAGTGGTGTTTTTGTAGTGTAGGGGGTCATGTTTTAAGATGCAACGCTCCAATACCTGACCAGTCTGCACTACATAAAACTGCAAAAAACTAAAAATAAAGAGTACATGCACTGAACAAAGT
>CAWUFW010029605.1:0-18729 GCA_963921515.1 Calotriton arnoldi
ATTAAATGTATCTTACTGAATGCATGGGTTAGTGACTAAACTGTGTGAATGTCTGTATCCGTCTGTCTGTTGGTTTGTAAGTGGCTGCATGGCTTTCTGAATAGCTACATGAGTGTCTACATGGGTTATTGATTGATTGTCTGAGTATCTGTATGGGTGCCTGAGTGTTTGTGTGGGTGGGGTGTGTGTGACTCTGTGCATAGATGTGTGAGTTGGTGATTCACTGGGTGCATGGTTTCAAGAGTGCATCTGTGATGGACTGTATGGGTGGGTGAGTGTGTGTATGGGTGTGTTAGTGATTGAATGTATATCTCAGTGGTACATGTGTGAGTAACTACATATGTGAAAGGCAGTATATATGTGTGTTGGAGTATATAAATGGCTATAAGTGAGAGTGTGTGATTGTGAGAGTGGCTGTATGGATGAGTGTGTACTTGTATCAGTGATTGTATAAGAGCGTAAGAATGTGCTAGTATTTGTATGAGTAAGTGAGCTGGTGTGTGTATAACTGTATAGGTGAGTAAATGGGTGTGTGATTAAGTTTTTTGCATGACTGACTAGCTGTGTGAGTACCTCTATGGATGAGTGGCGGTGTGTGAGTGTTTATATAGGTGTATGAGTGCATATGATAGTCCTGTGCTGAGTGACTAAGTATGAGTGACTGTACGGGTGAGTGAGTGGATGTGTGTGTAGACCTAAGAATCAGTGAGTGGGTATGTAGTTTTTGGTTTTGGAGTGTCTATGGTTTTGAGAATGGCAGTCTGTAATTTAGAGTGGGTGTATCAAAAGTTATATTAGGGTGTGAGAAGATGCATGAAATTATCACATGGATGATGTCATCAGTGATGTCATTTGAGATGTCATCAGTGATGTCATCAGTGATGTCACTGACCATGTCATGAGTGATGTAATATGTGACGTCATCAGCAGTGCATTGCGGGGGCGTGAGTTATAGTTAGCTGAACTAACTATAACGGGGAATTTCTATGGTTTTGTATGAGTGAAATGTCCAACTAACTATAACTGTCCCTAAAACCTATGGTTTTTTCAGTGAATTTCAAAGGTTTTTTAAATGCTAATTTCTAACTATAACGTGTCTGAAACCTATGGTTTTTTCAGTGAATTTCAAAGGTTTTTTAAATGCTAATTTCTAACTATAACGTGCCTGAAACCTATGATTTTTTAAGTGAATTTCAAAGGTTTTTAAATGCTAGTTTCTAACTATGCCTACAGAGGTAGGACATGTGAAGAAAGAAGAAAAAACGCACAGAAAGAAGCAAAAGATGTGCATAAAGAACCAACAGAGGAGCAGAAAGAGGCCTTGTTGCAAAATCATCCTGTGCCCACAACTTTTTCAGACGGGTACTGGTGGTAACTGACTCTGACTAACCAGAGCCAGTGCTATGCTAAAAGACACTTAGAATACAGTGAAAACACCTACAAACACTAGGGAACACTATGCGTTGGGGTACCCCTGTGATTAGCATGACCTCCTCTGCAAGTCCCTAGTACATAATAGGGCAGGGGGATTAAAACTACCTCTTAAAACGCGCTACAGGGCACGTTTGCACAGTGGTGAAGGGAGGGGGGCCTGAGGTGACATGTGTGCAAACGCACCCCGTGGCGCGTTTTAAGTTGCGGATTAAGTCCCTTGAATTCTGAGGGTCCCTGGGGCCCAACTAGCCCCCCAGGTACCTACAGTTAGGACCACAGAGCTGAGTTGCAGAGAGGCGTTCCGAGGCCACGCACCTTTTTCACCTCTCTGCAACGCAACTCTGTTGTGCTTACTGAAGGTACCTGGTGGGCTAGTTGGCCCCCAGGGTCCCTCAGGATTCAAAGGGAATTAATTCCCCAACTTAAAACGCACCACAGGGCGTGTTTGCGCACATGTCACCTGAGGCCCCGCCCCTCCCTTCACCACTGTGCAAACGCGCCCAGTGGTGCGTTTTAAGTTGGGGGATTAGGTCACCTTGAATCCTGAGGGTCCCTGGGGCCCAACTAGCCCACTAGGTACTTCCAGTAAGCACCACAGGCCTGCGTTGCAACGCCTGTAACAAATTGTGCAGTTGTGTTTAGGTAGTGAAGAGGGTCGTGCTGGGGGTAGTGTTTTAGGGTTTAGGGTAGTGCAGTGGTGTTTGTGTAGTGTAGGGGGTCATGCTGGGGGTAGATTTAGGGTTTAGGGTAGTGCAGTGGTGTTTGGGTAGTGTAGGGAGTCGTGCTGGGGGAGTGTTTTAGGGTTTAGGGTAGTGCAGTGGTGTTTGGGTAGTGTAGGGGGTCGTGCTGGGGGTAGTGTTTTAGGGTTTAGGGTAGTGCAGTGGTGTTTGGGTAGTGTAGGGGGTCGTGCTGGGGGTAGTGATTTAGGGTAGTGCAGTGGTGTTTGGGTAGTGTAGGGGGTACTGCTGGGGGTAGTGTTTTAGGGTTTAGGTTAGTGCAGTGGTGTTTGGGTAGTGTAGGGGTACTGCTGGGGGTAGTGTTTTAGGGTTTAGGGTAGTGCAGTGGTGTTTGTGTAGTGTAGGGGGTAGTGTTTTAGGGTTTAGGGTAGTGCAGTGGTGTTTGTGTAGTGTAGGAGGTCATGTTTTAGGGTTTAGGGTAGTGCAGTGGTCTTTGGGTAGTGTAGGGAGTCGTGCGGGGGTAGTGTTTTAGGGTTTAGGGTAGTGTAGGGGGTCATGCGGGGGTAGTGTTTTAGGGATTAGGGTAGTGCATTGGTGTTTGGGTAGTGTAGGGGGTCATGCGGGGGTAGTGTTTTAGGGTTTAGGGCAGTGCAGTGGTGTTTGGGTAGTGTAGGGGGTCGTGCTGGGGGAGTGTTTTAGGGTTTAGGGCAGTGCAGTGGTGTTTGGGTAGTGTAGGGGGTCGTGCTGGGGGAGTGTTTTAGGGTTTAGGGCAGTGCAGTGGTGTTCGGGTAGTGTAGGGGGTCATGCTGGGGGTAGTGTTTGAGGGTTTAGGGCAGTGCAGTCGTGTTCGGGTAGTGTAGGGGGTTGTGCTGGGGGTAGTATTTTAGGGTTTAGGGCAGTGCAGTGGTGTTTGGGCAGTGTAGGGGGTAATGCTGGGGGTGGTGTTTTAGGGTTTAGGGCAGTGCAGTGGTGTTCAGGCAGTGTAGGGGGTCGTGCTGGGGGTGGTGTTTCAGGGTTTAGGGCAGTGCAGTGGTGTTCGGGCAGTGTAGGGGGTGGTGTTTCAGGGTTTAGGGCAGTGCAGTGGTGTTCGGGCAGCGTAGGGGGTCGTGCAGGGGGTGGTGTTTCAGGGTTTAGGGCAGTGGTGTTCGGGCAGTGTAGGGGGTCGTGCTGGGGGTGGTGTTTCAGGGTTTAGGGCAGTGCAGTGGTGTTTGGGCAGTGTAGGGGGTCATGCTGGGGCTAGTGTTTCAGGATTTAGGGCAGAGCAATGGTGTTCAGGCAGTGTAGGGGGTTTTGCTGGAGGTGGTGTTTCAGGGTTTAGGGCAGTGCAGTGGTGTTCGTGCAGTGTAGGGGGTGGTGTTTCAGGGTTTAGGGCAGTGGTGTTCAGGCAGTGTAGGGGGTCTTGCTGGGGTTGATGTTTCAGGGTTTAGGGCAGTGCAGTGGTGTTCGGGCAGTGTAGGGGGTCGTGCTGGGGGTGGTGTTTCAGGGTTTAGGGCAGTGCAGTGGTGTTCCGGCAGTGTAGGAGGTCGTGCAGGGGGTGGTGTTTCGGGGTTTAGGGCAGTGCAGTGGTGTTCGGGCAGTGTAGGGGGTCATGCTGGGGGTGGTGTTTCAGGGTTTAGGGCAGTGCAGTGGTGTTCGGGCAGTGTAGGGTGTCGTGCTGAGGGGTGGTGTTTCAGGGTTTAGGGCAGTGCAGTGGTGTTCGGGCAGTGTAGGGGGTCGTGCAGGGGGTGGTGTTTCAGGGTTTAGGGCAGTGCAGTGGTGTTTGGGCAGTGTAGGGGGTCGTGCAAGGGGTGGTGTTTCAGGGTTTAGGGCAGTGCAATGGTGTTCGGCCAGTGTAGGTGGTCTTGCTGGGGGTGGTGTTTCAGGCTTTAGTGCAGTGGTGTTCGGGCAGTGTAGGGGGTCTTGCTGGGGGTGGTGTTTCAGGGTTTAGGGCAGTGCAGTGGTGTTCGCGCAGTGTAGGGGGTCTTGCTGGGGCTGGTGTTTCAGGGTTTAGGGCAGTGCAGTGGTGTTCGGGCAGTGTAGGGGGTCGTGCTGGGGCTGGTGTTTGAGGGTTTAGGGTAGTGCAGTGGTGTTCGGGCAGTGTAGGGGGTCGTGCTGGGGCTGGTGTTTCAGGGTTTAGGGCAGTGCAGTGGTTTTCGGGCAGTGTAGGCGGTCGTGCTGGGGCTGGTGTTTCAGGGTTTAGGGCAGTGCAGTGGTGTTCGGGCAGTGTATGGGGTTGTGCTGGGGCTGGTGTTTCAGGGTTTAGGGCAGTGCAGTGGTGTTCGGGCAGTGTAGGGGGTCGTGCTGGGGGTGGTGTTTCAGGGTTTAGGGCAGTGCAGTGGTGTTCGGGCAGTGTAGGGGGTCGTGCTGGGGCTGGTGTTTCATGGTTTAGGGCAGTGCAGTGGTGTTCGGGCAGTGTAGGGGGTCGTGCTGGGGGTGGTGTTTCAGGGTTTAGGGCAGTGCAGTGGTGTTCGGGCAGTGTAGGGGGTCATGCTGGGGGTGGTGTTTCAGGGTTTAGGGCAGTGCAGTGGTGTACGGGCAGTGTAGGGGGTCTTGCTGGGGGTGGTGTTTCAGGGTTTAGGGCAGTGGTGTTCGGGCAGTGTAGGGGGTCTTGCTGGGGGTAGTGTTTCAGGGTTTAGGGCAGTGCAGTGGTGTTCGTGCAGTGTAGGAGGTCGTGCTGGGGGTGGTGTTTCAGGGTTTAGGGCAGTGCAGTAGTGTTTGGGCAGTGTAGGGGATCGTGCAGGGGGTGGTGTTTCAGGGTTTAGGGCAGTGCAGTGGTGTTCGGGCAGTGTAGGGGGTCGTGCTGGGGGTGGTGTTTCAGGGTTTAGGGCAGTGCAGTGGTGTTCGGGCAGTGTAGGGGGTCGTGCAGGGGGTGATGTTTCAGGGTTTAGGGCAGTGCAGTGGTGTTCGGGCAGTGTAGGGGTCGTGCTGGGGCTGGTGTTTCAGGGTTTAGGGCAGTGCAGTGGTGTTCGGGCAGTGTAGGGGGTCTTGCTGGGGGTGGTGTTTCAGGGTTTAGGGCAGTGGTGTTCGGGCAGTGTAGGGGGTCTTGCTGGGGGTGGTGTTTCAGGGTTTAGGGCATTGCAGTGGTGGTCGGGCAGTTTAGGGGGTCTTGCTGGGGGTAGTGTTTCAGGGTTTAGGGCAGTGCAGTGGTGTTCGTGCAGTGTAGGGGGTCGTGCTGGGGATGGTGTTTCAGGGTTTAGGGCAGTGCAGTAGTGTTCGGGCAGTGTAGGGGGTCATGCAGGGGGTGGTGTTTCAGGGTTTAGGGCAGTGCAGTGGTGTTCGGGCAGTGTAGGGGGTCGTGCTGGGGGTGGTGTTTCAGGGTTTAGGGCAGTGCAGTGGTGTTCGGGCAGTGTAGGGGGTCGTGCTGGGGGTGGTGTTTCAGGGTTTAGGGCAGTGGTGTTCGGGCAGTGTAGGGGGTCTTGCTGGGGGTGATGTTTCAGGGTTTAGGGCAGTGCAGTGGTGTTCGGGCAGTGTAGGAGGTCTTGCTGGGGGTAGTGTTTCAGGGTTTAGGGCCGTGCAGTGGTGTTCGGGCAGTGTAGGGGTCATGCTGGGGGTGGTGTTTCAGGGTTTAGGGCAGTGCAGTGGTGTTCGGGCAGTGTAGGGGGTCGTGAAGGGGGTGGTGGTTTAGGGCAGTGCAGTGGTGTTCGGGCAGTGTAGGGGGTCGTGCTAGGGTATGTGTTTCAGGGTTTAGGGCAGTGCAGTGGTGTTCAGGCAGTGTAGGGGGTCGTGCAGGGGCTGGTGTTTCAGGGTTTAGGACAGTGCAGTGGTGTTCGGGCAGTGTAGGGGGTCGTGCTGGGGGTAGTGTTTTAGGGTTTAGGGTAGTGCAGTGGTGCTTGTGTAGTGTAGGGGGTCATGCTGGGGGTAGTGTTTTAGAGTTTAGGGTAGTGCAGTGGTGTTTGTGTAGTGTAGGGGGTCATGTTTTAGGGTAGTGCAGTGGTGTTTGGGTAGTGTAGGGGGTCGTGCTGGGGGTAGTGTTTTAGGATTTAGGTTAGTGCAGTGGTGTTTGGGTAGTGTAGGGGGTCGTGCTGGGGGTAGTGTTTTAGGGTTTAAGGTAGTGCAGTGGTGTTTGTGTAGTGTAGGGGGTCATGCTGGGGGTAGTGTTTTAGGGTTTAGGGTAGTGCAGTGGTGCTTGTGTAGTGTAGGGGGTCGTGCTGGGGGTAGTGTTTTAGGGTTTAGTGTAGTGCAGTGGTGTTTGTGTAGTGTAGGGGTCATGTTTTAGGGTAGTGCAGTGGTGTTTGGGTAGTGTAGGGGGTCGTGCTGGGGGTAGTGTTTTAGGATTTAGGTTAGTGCAGTGGTGTTGGGGTAGTGTTTTAGGGTTTAGGGTAGTGCAGTGGTGTTTGTGTAGTGTAGGGGGTCATGCTGGGGGTAGTGTTTTAGGGTTTAGGCTAGTGCAGTGGTGCTTGTGTAGTGTAGGGGGTCGTGCTGGGGTAGTGTTTTAGGGTTTAGGGTAGTGCAGTGGTGTTTTTGTAGTGTAGGGGGGTCATGTTTTAAGATGCAACGCTCCAATACCTGACCAGTCTGCACTACATAAAACTGCAAAAAAACTAAAAATAAAAAGTGTTTTGCACACTTTTGTCATTGGGCTATATGTGGGCTACATCTCGGTAATATTTGTGCTACATTTGGGCTCTTTTTTCACTGGTGGCCATCTTGGAAGACTTCTTTGTTATGAAGTTTCCTAATTTCCTCATTTACTGCAGTCTCCTCAGTAGGAAATGCTTTCAGTTTTTTACTTTGATTCCATCAAGAAGGCATTCAGATGTGTCACACATTTGCCATAAATTCAGAATGTTATTACTCTAGTTGTTCATTAGATCACTGTAGTAAAGCTACTGCTCACCAAGGAGTTAACTGGAAGTCTACTGCTGGTATTGAAAGTGATTGTTTCAGTCTGCATGTCAGAATTTTCTAATGAAATAGAAGAGGATTTGAGTTCTCACTTAAAACATGCACTAAATTTTCTTTTTGCAGCACTAACCATAATTTCTATGGCAAAATGAACCCCCTCATTTTTGTTCCTTTTTAAATTAAATGTTTTAAGTGTTACCAGTTTATTCCAATCAAGATGGCTTCAGGTGTGCCATACTTTTGTCATAAGTAAGGCTGTTAGCACTCTAGTTGTTCTTTAGAACCCTCTGGGAGGCTGCAGTAGAACACAAAGGCATCAACTGACAGGCTGCTCCTGTTGAAATATAACAGGAAGATATTTGAGATCTCACTTGAAACATGTCCTAATTTTTCTTTCTACAGCACTAACCATAATTTCTATGGCAAAATGAACCCCCTCATTTTGTTCCTTTTTAAATTAAATGTTTTAAGTGTTACCAGTTTATTCCAATCAAGATGGCTTCAGGTGTGCCATACTTTTGTCATAAGTAAGACTGTTAGCGCTCTAGTTGTTCTTTAGAACACTCTGGGAAGCTGCAGTAGAACACAAAGGCATCAACTGACAGGCTGCTCCTGTTGAAATATAACAGGAAGATATTTGAGATCACACTTGAAACATGTCCTAATTTTTCTTTCCAGAGCACTAACCATAATTTCTATGACAAGATGAACCCCATCATTTTGTTCCTTTTTAAATTAAATGTTTTAAGTGTTACCAGTTTATTCCAATCAAGATGGCTTCAGGTGTGCCATACTTTTGTCATAAGTAAGGCTGTTAGCACTCTAGTTGTTCTTTAGAACACTCTGGGAAGCTGCAGTAGAACACAAAGGAATCAACTGACAGTCTCTGCCCTTGTTGGATGTACATGTTTTACTGAGAATGTCAGACTTCATTCTCACATGACTGAGAAAGATAATGTGAATTTACAGAAAATATGCTCTCATTTTAGCTTCTGGGGCACCTTCCAAAACTGTATGGGACAAGCATGTGAAAATAGTTTTCTCTCAAACATGATTCATGATATCCCAGCAGAAGGTTTTTCACAGGGTAAAATCACCTTAGAACACACCACAATTCCTGAAATTAGTATGGTACCATCAACAAATTAATTCTAATGTAACTAAAGTCTGTTATCACCCTTTATAGTTCTCCTTTTGGTAACCCTCAAAATCTTCGATTCACTACAATGCATTTCAAAGGGGTACTATCATTTATATTGGTCCCAAGATGGCTGCCAGCAATTCCAGGATGAAGTGCTGACAGCCAATCAGATCTCACGATGACATGTGTGGTTAGGCTCCGCCCAGATATATATGTGTTTTTACTTTTGATTTTCTCAGCAACTACTGAACGGATTTACACCATTTAACAAAAAGGGTTCTTTTTGAACCAAGAACTACCTCTTTGCCAAATTTGGTGTAATTCCGTTCAGCAGTTCGGGCTGTAGCCTTGCATAAAGTTTCCTATGGGAAATTGATTTTTTGACTCTTATTTTTTTAATTTCTCCGCAACTACTGAACGGATTTACACCATTTAACAAAAGGGTTCTTTCTGAACCAAGAACTACCTCTTTGCTAAATTTGGTGTAATTCCGTTCAGCAATTCGAGCTGTAGCCGTGTCTAAAGTTTCCTAAGGGAAAATGAATGGGGAAAACACGTTTTGGGACCCCCCTTTTTTCTCGGCCCCCGCTTGACGAATCACCCTGAGACTTTCGGGGTAGGAGCGGACCGGAGCAGGCCATAAAGTTTGAAAATTTCGCGAAGATTCGTCAACCGACGCAAGAGTTATTTCAAATAGAATGTCGCGGATTTCCTATGGAAAATAGGTCCTAACTATAACTATCTACTGGCGACCGCCAGTAGATAATATATATATATATATATATATATATATATATGTATATGAACTCAACATCCGTTTCTCCGCACCAAGAACCGGACACCGACACGGGGAGATTTCAGGAAATCAAGCGTTTATTCCATAATTACACTGCGACGCGTTTCGGCATTCACTGCCTTGATCACACAGTGATTACTTCCTGTTTAACGTGCATATATATATATATATATATGAACGCTCCAAGGTTGCCCAACAGGGTGGGGAGCACTCCAGGGCCAGCGATACCTCATGGACTATGTAGCTCTTGTGATGCGGCCTGACACGTTTCGCTTGTATAGCTTTCTCAAAGGACGATCACTTCAGTTCTCCAACGGCATGCGCAGACATTTAAATGCCTCCTGCCGCCTAATGATAGGACAGTTCTCTCCCACTGCATTGTGGGGCATGTAGTGTTCATGCTGCGCTCATCAAACCTTGTATAGGTGCCAGGAGACTAATGATCTCTGATGCATACCCTATATGGGCCACAGGGGCTGGAAAGTCATTATTTCTGGTGCCAGTCCTTCCGCAGTGAACCGGGCAGATTCCCGACTCGACGGCCCGCTTTAGTTGATGCGGTGGTGCTACCCCCGTGGCAGGGCTGCCACGTACAAATGAATGCTCCAAGGTTGCCCAACAGGGTGGGGAGCACTCCAGGGCCAGCGATACCTCATGGACCATGCAGCTCTTGTGGTGCGGCCTGACGCGTTTCGCTTGTATAGCTTTCTCAAAGGCCGATCACTTCAGTTCTCCAACGGCATGCACAGACATTTAAATCACTCCTGCCGCCTAATGATAGGACAGTTCTCTCCCACTGCATTGTGGGGCATGTAGTGCTCATGCTGCGCTCATCAAACCTTGTATAGGTGCCAGGAGACTAATGATCTCTGATGCATACCCTATATGGGCCACAGGGGCTGGAAAGTCATTATTTCTGGTGCCAGTCCTTCCGCAGTGAACCGGGCAGATTCCCGACTCGACGTCCCGCTTTAGTTGATGCGGTGGTGCTACCCCCGCGGCAGGGCTGCCGCGTACAAATGAGTGCTCTAAGGTTGCCCAACAGTGTGGGGAGCACTCCAGGGCCAGCGATACCTCATGGACCATGCAGCTCTTGTGGTGCGGCCTGACGCGTTTCGCTTGTATAGCTTTCTCAAAGGCCGATCACTTCAGTTCTCCAACGGCATGTGCAGACATTTAAATCACTCCTGCCGCCTAATGATAGGACAGTTCTCTCCCACTGCATTGTGGGGCATGTAGTGTTCATGCTGCGCTCATCAAACCTTGTATAGGTGCCAGGAGACTAATGATCTCTGATGCATACCCTATATGGGCCACAGGGACTGGAAAGTCATTATTTCTGGTGCCAGTCCTTCCGCAGTGAACCGGGCAGATTCCCCACTCGACGGCCCGCTTTAGTTGATGCGGTGGTGCTACCCCCGCAGCAGGGCTGCTGCATACAAATGAATGCTCCAAAGTTGCCCAACAGGGTGGGGAGCACTCCAGGGCCAGTGATACCTCATGGACCATGCAGCTCTTGTGGTGCGGACTGACGCGTTTTGCTTTATAGCTTTCTCAAAGGCCGATCACTTCAGTTCTCCAACGGCATGCGCAGACATTTAAATCACTCCTGCTGCCTAATGATAGGAAAGTTCTCTCCCACTGCATTGTGGGGCATGTAGTGTTCATGCTGCGCTCATCAAACCTTGTATAGGTGCCAGGAGACTAATGATCTCTGATGCATACCCTATATGGGCCACAGGGGCTGTAAAGTCATTATTTCTGGTGCCAGTCCTTCCGCAGTGAACCGGGCAGATTCCCGACTCGATGGCCTGCTTTAGTTGATGCGGTGGTGCTACCCCCGCTCCAGGGCTGCCGCGTACAAATGAATGCTCCAAGGTTGCCCAACAGGGTGGGGAGCACTCCAGGGCCAGCGATACCTCATGGACCATGCAGCTCTTGTGGTGCGGCCTGACGCGTTTCGCTTGTATAGCTTTCTCAAAGGCCGATCACTTCAGTTCTCCAACGGCATGCGCAGACATTTAAATCACTCCTGCCGCCTAATGATAGGACAGTTCTCTCCCACTGCATTGTGGGGCATGTAGTGTTCATGCTGCACTCATCAAACCTTGTATAGGTGCCAGGAGACTAATGATCTCTGATGCATACTCAATATATGGGCCACAGGGGCTGGAAAGTCATTATTTCTGGTGCCAGTCCTTCCGCAGTGAACTGGGCAGATTCCCGACTCGACGGCCCGCTTTAGTTGATGCGGTGGTGATACCCCCGTGGCAGGGCTGCCGCATACAAATGAATGCTCCAAGGTTGCCCAACAGGGTGGGGAGCAATCCAGGGCCAGCGATACCTCATGGACCATGCAGCTCTTGTGGTGCGGCCTGACGCGTTTCGCTTGTATAGCTTTCTCAAAGGCCAATCACTTCAGTTCTCCAACGGCATGCGCAGACATTTAAATCACTCCTGCCGCCTAATGATAGGACAGTTCTCTCCCACTGCATTGTGGGGCATGTAGTTTTCATGCTGCGCTCATCAAACCTTGTATAGGTGCCAGGATACTAATGATCTCTGATGCATACCCTATATGGGCCACAGGGGCTGGAAAGTCATTATTTCTGGTGCCAGTCCTTCCGCAGTGAACCGGGCAGATTCCCGACTCGATGGCCCGCTTTAGTTGATGCGGTGGTGCTACCCCTGCGGCAGGGCTGCCGCGTACAAATGAATGCTCCAAGGTTGCCCAACAGGGTGGGGAGCACTCCAGGGCCAGCGATACCTCATGGACCATGCAGCTCTTGTGGTGCGGCCTGACGCGTTTCGCTTGTATAGCTTTCTCAAAGGCCGATCACTTCAGTTCTCCAACGGCATGCGCAGACATTTAAATCACTCCTGCCGCCTAATGATAGGACAGTTCTCTCCCACTGCATTGTGGGGCATGTAGTGTTCATGCTGCGCTCATCAAACCTTGTATAGGTGCCAGGAGACTAATGATCTCTGATGCATACCCTATATGGGCCACAGGGGCTGGAAAGTCATTATTTCTGGTGCCAGTCCTTCCGCAGTGAACCGGGCAGATTCCCGACTCGACGGCCCGCTTTAGTTGATGCAGTGGTGCTACCCCCGCGGCAGGGCTGCCGCATACAAATGAATGCTCCAAGGTTGCCCAACAGGGTGTGGAGCACTCCAGGCCAGCGATACCTCATGGACCATGCAGCTCTTGTGGTGCGGCCTGACGCGTTTCGCTTGTATAGCTTTCTCAAAGGCCGATCACTTCAGTTCTCCAACGGCATGCGCATACATTTAAATCACTCCTGCCGCCTAATGATAGGACAGTTCTCTCCCACTGCATTGTGGGTCATGTAGTGTTCATGCTGCGCTCATCAAACCTTGTATTGGTGACAGGAGACTAATGATCTCTGATGCATACCCTATATGGGCCACAGGGGCTGGAAAGTCATTATTTCTGGTGCCAGTCCTTCCGCATTGAACCGGGCAGGTTCCCCACTCGATGGCCAGCTTTAGTTGATGCGGTGGTGCTACCTCCGTGGCAGGGCTGCCGCGTACAAATGAATGCTCCAAGGTTGCCAAACAGGGTGGGGAGCACTCCAGGGCCAGCGATACCTCATGGACAATGCAGCTCTTCTGGTGCGGCCTGACGCGTTTCGCTTGTATAGCTTTCTCAAAGGCCGATCACTTCAGTTCTCCAACGGCATGCACAGACATTTATACAGACGTGTATAGACACATGTATCTCTCTGGACAATACTAGACTGGTGGCAGCATTTTATAATGAGATACCTACGGTGCTACCAATTAAAATAAACCCAGAGGCTTTTGGCAAATGAAGCTCCTTGTGCTATTCTTTTCTTCATTTGTTTAGAAAATTCACAACCATTATGAGCATTCCCCATTGATCATGACATACTGCAGCTCACCACAATGAATTTGTAAACTATTGTTGGTTCTCTGCCCACATTGGGGCACCAAAAAGCAGTAATATATGCAAATAAGCACATGAAGGGCATTATTGGGCACTCCTTGCAGGCCCCAGACGGGGTGCCTGCAGCCTTTCAGCTTTCCTTGTTTGGCAATTAGCAACATAGGGAGCCCACTCATAGTTTTTTTTTTTTTTCAAGTTTTTAATTGTAGGCTGCCCTGGTCCGGGGGCATCCATAGGCTTTCTTTTTTTTAAATAGTGGTAGCCCACTCCTGCCTTATAGAAAGCAAGGCTTTCCTTGCTTCTCTACCGTTTATGCTCCTGTTGCCGCGGGCAGGGTAGAGCAACTTTAGTCTCTTCTCCCACCTGCTTGGAGTGTAGATGGGTACTAGGAGCTTTGACCTCCACCACCCCAGACACAGGCAAGGGTGGGGTGAAGATATGTTATATTGCTCCCGGAGCTCTGTCCACCCTGGGAGCAGTTCTACAGGACACCTTTTATGCCCCAGGGGATGATGTCCCTGGATGGGGGGCCTATGGAGGGGGGGCCCAGGCTGCCCTGCCATTAAACTTTAAATTATGCGCTGACCCCCAGGGCCTTGCTCATGCCGGGGTAATTATATAAAAAATGGTAGGTTGCCATTTAAAAATTTATTTTCCAATCCAGGGTTTCTATTTTTTTTTTTTTATCCGCACGAGGCCCAGGGGTCAAGTCCCGAATATCAATTTAGCTATAATTTTGTAACCTTAATTTCCCCAAAACTACTGAATGGATTTAAACCAAATCAGAAGGAGCACACTTTCTGTGTAAAGATTAAGATTTCCGCCAAATATGGTCTGAATGGTAAATGGTGTAAATATAGTGTAATTCTGTCAAGTTATTTTGCCTGTAGCACTGTCTTAATTTCCCAAAAGAAATTACAAGGGGGAAAAAGTGTTCTCAAAGCCTGCTCGACGGATAAGCCCTAAACTTTCCAGGAGGGAGCTGAGTTGGATAATTTTCTTTTTTTGGAAAGTTTTGTGAAGATTTATCTAATGGACTCAAATTTATTAGCAAAACAACATTTTTCCTATAGCAAGTCTGACCTAACTATACCTCACAGTGGTGACATACGTATATATTTTATATATATATTAATATCTATCTATATATATATTCACTGAAAAAACCATAGGTTTCAGGCACGTTATAGTTAGAAATTAGCATTTAAAAAACTTTAGAAATCCACTGAAAAAACCATAGGTTTTAGGGAAAGTTATAGTTAGTTCGACATTGCACTCGTACAAAACCCGTGAAATTCCCGCGTTATAGTTAGTTCAGCTAACTATAACTCGCGCCCCCGCAATGCACTGCTGATGACGTCACATATTACATCACTCATGACATGGTCAGTGACATCACTGATGACATCACTGATGACATTTCAAATGACATCACTGATGACATCATCCAGTGACTGTGTGTTTCTCTAAAGTTTAAATATGTTTAATATATATAGGGTTTTGAAGAATGAGTGGGTGTATAAGTGTCTGAATGGATGATTTAGTAGGTGCGTGACTGACTCTATAAGTGAGTGATTAAACGTATCTTACTGAATGCATGGGTTAGTGACTAAACTGTGTGAATGTCTGTATCCGTCTATCTGTTGGTGTGTAAGCAGCTGCATGGGTTTGCGAATAGCTACATGAGTGTCTACATGGGTTATTGATTGGTTGTATGAGTATCTGTATGGGTGCCTGAGTTTTTGTGTGGGTGGGGTGTGTGTGACTCTGTGCATAGATGTGTGAGTGGGTGATTCACTGGGTGCATAGTTTGAAGTGTGCATCTGTGATGGACTGTATGGGTGGGTGAGTGTGTGTATGGGTGTATTAGTGATTGAATGTATATCTTATTTGTACATGTGTAAGTAACTACATATATAAAAGGCAGTATATATGTGTGTTAGAGTATATAAATGTCTATAAATGAGAGTGTGTGATTGTGAGAGTGGCTGCATGGATGAGTGTTTGCTTGTATCAGTGATTGTATAAGAACGTAAGAATGTGCTAGTATTTGTATGACTAAGTGAGCTGGTGTGTGTATAACTGTATAGGTGAGTAAAGGGTAGTTTGAATAATTATTTCTATCACTGACTAGGTGTGTGAGTACCTCTATGGATGAGTGGCGGTGTGTGAGTGTCTATATAGGTGTATGAGTGCATATGATAGTCCTGTACTGAGTGACCATAAGTATGAGTGACTGTACGGGTGAGTGAGTGGATGTGTGTGTAGACCTAAGAATCAGTGAGTGGGTATGTAGTTATTGGTGTTGGAGTGACTATGGTTTTGAGAATGGCAGTCTGTAATTTAGAGTGGGTGTATCTAAAGTTATGTTAGGGTGTGAGAAGATGCATGAAATTATCACATGGATGATGTCATCAGTGATGTCATCAGTGATGTCATTTGAGATGTCATCATTGATGTCATCAGTGATGTCACTGACCATGTCATGAGTGATGTAATATGTGACGTCATCAGCAGTGCATTGCGGGGGCGCGAGTTATAGTTAGCTGAACTAACTATAACGGGGGAATTTCACGGGTTTTGTACGAGTGCAATGCCAAACTAACTATAACTTTCCCTAAAACCTATGGTTTTTTCATTGAATTTCTTAGGTTTTTTAAATGCTAATTTCTAACTATAACGTGCCTGAAACTTATGGTTTTTTCAGTGAATTTCAAAGGTTTTTTAAATGCTAATTTATAACTATAACGTGCCTGAAACCTTTGGTTTTTTCAGTGAATTTCAAAGGTTTTTCAAATGCTAGTTTGTAACTATGCCTACAGAAGTAGGACATGTGAAGAAAGAAGAAAAAACGCACAGAAAGAAGCAAAAGAAATGTAGAAAGAAACAGAAGTCCACAAAGACGAAGAAAAATGCAGGAAGAAGCAAGACATGTGAGGAAAAAACCAACAGAGGAGCAGAAAGAGGCCTTGTTGCAAAATCATCCTGTGCCCACACCTTTTCCAGACGGGTACTGGTGGTAACTGACTCTGACTAACCAGGCCTAGAGCCAGTGCTATGGTAAAAGACACTTAGAATACAGTTAAAACACCTACATACACTAGGGAACACTATGCGTTGGAGTACCCCTGTGATTAGCATGACCTCCTCTGTAACTCCCTAGTACATAATAGGGCAGGGGGATTAAAACTACCTCTTAAAACGCGCCATGGGGCGCGTTTGCACACTGGTGTAGGGAGGGGGGGCCTGAGGTTACATGTGTGCAAACATGCCCTCTGGCCGTTTTAAGTTGGGGGATAAAGTCCCCTTGAATCCTAAGGGTCCCTGGGGTCCAACTAGCCCACCAGGTACCTCCAGTAAGCGCCACAGAGTTGCGTTGCAGAGAGGTGTAAAAAGGGGCATGGCCTGGACCACCTCTCTGCAACGCAGCGCAGTGGTGCTTACTGGAAGCACCTGGTGGGCTAGTTGGCCCCCAGGGGCCCTCATGATTGAAGGGGAATTAATTCCCCAACTTAAAACGCGCCACAGGGCATGTTTGCACAAGTCAACTCAGGCCCCGTCCCCTCCCTTCACCACTATGTAAACACGCCCTGTGGCCGTTTTAAGTTGACAAATTAAGTCCCCTTGAATCCTGAGGGTCCCAGGGGTCAAACTAGCCCACTAAGTACCTCCAGTAAGCGCCACAGAGCTGCGTTGCACAGAGGTGTAAAAAGGGGCGTGGCCTGGACCACCTCTCTGCAACGCAGGCCTGTGGCGCTTCCTGGAGGTACCTAGTGGCCTAGTTGGCCCCCAGGGGCACGTTTTAAGTTGGGGGATTAAGTCCCCTTGAATCCTGAAAGTCCCTGGGTCCAACTAGCCCACCATGTACCTCCAGTAAGCACCACGGAGCTGCGTTGCAGAGAGGTGGTCCGAGGCCATGCCCCATTTTACACCTCTCTGCAATGCAACTCTGTGGCACTTACTGGACATACCTGGTGGGGTAGTTGGCCCCCAGGGACCCTCAGGATTCAAGGGGACTTAATTCCCCAACTTAAAATGCGCCACAGGGCTCGTTTCCACACTTGTGACATCAGGCCACGCCCCCTCCCTGCACCACTGCGCAAACGCACCCCCTGGTGCGTTGTAAATTGGGGGATTAAGTCCCCTTGAGTCCTGAGGGTCCCCGGGAGCCAACTAGTCCACCACTTACCTCCAGTAAGCGCCACAGAGCTGCGTTGCAGAGTGGTGTAAAAAGGGGCATGGCCTGGGCCACCTCTGCAACGCAGCACAGTGGCGCTTACTGGAGGTAAGTGGTGGGCTAGTTGGCCCCCAGGGACCCTCCGGATTGAAGAGGAATTAATTCCCCAACTTAAAACGCGCCACAGGGTGTGTTTGCACACATGTCACCTCAGGCCCCGCCCCCTCCCTTCACCACTGTGCAAACGCACCCCGTGGCTCGTTTTGAGTTGGGGGATAAAGTCCCCTTGAATCCTGAGAGTCCCTGGAGTCCAACTATCCCACGAGGTACCTCCATTAAGCGCCACGGAGCTGCGTTGCAGAAAGGTGTAAAAAGGGGCGTGGCCTCTGAACACCTCTCAGCAACGCAGCTCCCTGGCGCATACTGGAGGTACCTGGTGGGCTAGTTGGCCCCCAGGGACCCTCAGGAATAACAGTCTATGCAAAATATTCGATATTCTTTTATAAATGTATAGTCTAGACAGCATTAAAATGCTTTTGATATGTTTTCCTTTTGAGTTTGCAGGCTTCAGAGCAATGTCTAGTTTGGAGCCTCAGATATGGGGATTTCAAGTATTTTTCACAGTTATTTTACAGTGGTCGTATGACACACTAACGAAATGGACTGATTTGAGAGATAATAATAACAGACATAATAAGAACACAAAGTTCTCTCATGCAGTAGGCACAGGACAAACACGTCTATGTCCAAATTGTATTTTGCACAGGACGTGGAACTTGAAAGAAAGCAATGAACTGAATTATAGATAAATAATACAGGAGGATGCAGCGAACAGTGGGGATGTATCAAAGAGAAAATGAAATAAACACTGAGGGAAATAATAAAAAGGTGAAAAGAGAACTCCCATTGCACAGCAGGACTGAGAGATCGCGCAGATTCAGAGGTAATGAGGTGATGGAGAGTCTCAGAAGCAACTGACCAATGACTTACAGCAATACAAGGACCTAGAAAGTAAAAAAAAAAGAATGGGAGCCAATCAAAAACAGGAGGAGTGCTGATGACCAGAAATTAGTTGTTGGAGGAAACTATGGAATGAAAGGTGTGATATGCCTTCAATCAAAGCAATGGGATGCAAGGGAAATCTCCAGTGCAACAAATAGGCAATCTTTGGAAACAACATAATAAATCTTGTAATGTCATACAGAATAACAGCGCAGAAGAAATAGCCACTTACTTGAGGAGAGCTTTGTAGGTCGCAAACTATTTATATATTTGTTTATGTACATCTCCCTAACTTACTGAAAACTGACCCTGGTATGATGCTTACAAAGGGGCCTATTAGGATGGCGGGCGGACCTGAGTCCGCCCGCCATCCTCGCGGTGTTGGGACCGGCCACCAGATGTGCGGCGGTCCCGCACCGCTAATTAGGATGCGGCCGCCACCCTGGCGGTCGCATTCCACATTTATGACATTGCGGCGGGTGCTGCTTACAGCAGCACCCGCCGCAATGCCAAAGTGCCATGGTGTGCTTTTGCATGCACAACGTGGCAGGCACTGCGCAGTGCCTGCCACCTTGTGCATGCAAATGGAGGGGGGTACCATAGGAACCCCCCAAGTGCAGCCCCCCACCCCCCCGGGGGCCTGCAACGGGTCCCCAAAGCACATCCTCGCCAGCTTACCCACACATCCCCGCCTGCTTACCCACACATCCTAATATGGATGGCAGTGCCTGGTAGGCACCGCCACCA